>PVJX010047832.1:0-11851 GCA_004027295.1 Dolichotis patagonum
AGAAAGGATAGATATACATGTAGAGACTCATGCATACATAGAACTTATAAACAGTTTATGAGAACCAATTATATGATGCATGATGAAATGAACAACTGCTTTGAAGAAGAAGAGACACTACAGTACCCAGTGCTGATTCCATAACATCATGATGTGAAATCCAGCAATACTATCATTCTTTATTCAGAGTGATTTGAGCCTGTTTTGTTTTGTTTAAGTTCAACATACATGAAGGTATGCACGGCTGTTTTGAACAGAATGAGAGACACTATGACACCCATTGTTGGCTTCCCTATTGTCTGGTCTTGAAGACCTGAAACGTCTTCCTCATCCTGTTCAGATCAGTTCCATACTATGTTGTTCCATGTGAATTCTCTGTACATAAAGATATGGACAACTATTTGGAAGAAAACAAAAGTCAAAATGATAGATAGTGAAGATCTCTGATTGTCTTGCTTTGAAATTTATGTCTCTTACATTGCTTTCTTGTGACCCGCTTTATTCTGTTTTGTTGTGTTAATTTTAGCCTGAGTGGGAGGCATTCCATTAAAGGCTACTTTATTTCAGGAGATGATGACTCTATGTATGTCATTTCCTCTGAGGCCTTCTAGTGCACAGGACTTAGAGGTGGAAGATGGTGATGTTGATGATCCTGACCCTATGAAGGCCTGGGCTAACGTGAAGCTTTGCCTTCAAGCTTAACAAAAATATTTAGAAGATTACAAGCATATCTTAATAGGAAAAAGTTACATAATGAGAATAAGAAAAGAAAATTGTTTTGCATAATGGTTGGTAGTATGTGTTTGTGTGTCAATCTGTTTTCCAAGGAGAAATAAAAATTCCAAAAACTAAGTTTATAAAGGAGAAAAATTCCACTAAGTTAATTAACTTCCTATTGAAGAAAAACACAGTGTAATAAATTTTGAATAGCGTAAGTGTTCAGCATTTATAAAATCTACAGTAGTGTAAAGTAACATCATAAGTTTTCACATTCACTTTCTGAATTACCCAAAATGACTTCCAGTCCTGTGAGTACCATTCATGGTAAGTGTCCTATTCAGGTGTGCTATTTTTTATCTTGTATGCCATACTTTTACTGTAACTTTCCTATTTTAAATATGTTTAGGTACATAAATACCATTGTTTTGCAATTAACTACATTTATGATCCCACTCAACAACACACTGTACAAGTTTGTAATCTGGGATCAATCAACTATGCATACATCATATTGCCAAGGTTGGTAGTCTATACCACCCAGGCCTGTGTAAGTACACTTCACAATGTTCACACAAAAAAGTAATAGGTAACTGATGCATTTCTTAGGATGTTTTTCATCTCTGAGCAATATGTGGCAGAAAACTATTGACAACGAGGTTGTGAAGATAGTGTCACATATTCATAGTAAGTAGATTCACTTTTCATTGAATTAGCAATAGATATTGTATACCTGTGAGTCCCTGCTGTGTCTTAGACTTTGTATTCTATTGTACCCTGAATGAAGACTCAAATTCTGAACATTAACTACATGGCTCTCCATGATCTGTTTCATACAGAACACTTTAAACTTATCTTACTTACACTTTCACACTTTCACTTTTTTCTCTATATACTAGAAAATGGTCTTTTTAAAAAAAACTGTCCTAATGTACTGTGTTTATTCCTATGCAAAAAAACTTAAACTTCCTATATTTTTCTACCACACACAACCTCTTAGCTGCATGAACTTCTTGGCTTTTTATGTACTTGATATATTCCCATTAATCCTTCAATTTTCCATTTAAATAGCACCACCAGGAAAGTCTTTCCTGACCTTTACTTTAGGTTAAGATTCTTTTCATATGCTGGTTTATAATTTCCTTTCATTTGCCTTCAGAGCACTCACCTCACTTTTTAATGATATGCTATCATTACTATTATTACTATAAGATCATTTTCTGTTTTAACCACTAGAATCTAAGACACGGAAGACAAGAAGTCACATATGAATGATTTTATTCATAATTTTGTATACACACAGAATATGTTGTCAGTTCTTATGTTTGAATTGAGCTATAAATGTAGCTCCTGGTTCAAAAATCTAAGGTAGCTAACTATTTCTCTGAATTTTGTAGTCTGTTTTCTACTATGATGACCTCCAATGTGTGCTCTACAAATCATTCCTTGTCTTTTCATCTTGATTACACTTAAAAATATAAAGAATACTTAGTCCATCAAGAAAGAGATATTCTGGATAATGCCAAAGGTTTGCCCTAAATCTCTCTGTGGCAATTTAAGATAACTTCCTCTTCCTTGGAAATTAGAAATGGCTAACCTAGACATGGCCTCATTATATTCACAAAAGAAAAATTTGTGATAGAGTATAACCCCACAAAGTCACAGTTCAGAGTTTGAAGCTTCAGTTATTAGCAGATTTTTCCTTGGAGTCTAAGTAATAATTCATTAGGAAAACCCTGTAATTTCAGGGAAACCACAGTATCCTCCATAATTGTTTTTTGATGGGAGGTTTGTAAGTAGCCAGTCCATTATTCAGCTCTCCCTGCTGCTGATTGGCTGCTATCCTGTAACCCATCTCTGGTACTACTGCACCATAACAGGTCGCTGAACCAGAATGGCTATCTTGAATAACCTCAGTTTTGTTCTTCTTAAAACCGTAAACCCTGCACCTTCTAAGCTTTTATGAATACAGTATTTTATTAAGTTAAATTATATAACTGCAGAAGACATAGCACATTTAAGGTTTAAACTATAAAAATAGGCATTCATAGACATCTTTCTCACTCTATCTGAAATTTGTAGTTATTCACAATTTGTGGGGCCTCTAGGAATATAATCTCCATAAATTTCAAGGTCCACTTATACCTACTCAGTACTCCTGTGAAAGAAAACAAAGTTTAGCTTAAATTAGGTATATGCTTACTTATACCTAAATTAATATAATAACTTATAACTAAGTTAATATATTTAAGCCTGATTGTGAATTAAAGAAGAGTACTCAACTTGGAATCTGAAGACCTGTGATGTCTGTGTCTGCTGATATGCACAAGAGACAGCAAAAATACACAGCTATCAGGGTTACCCTGCATTAACATTCATCTCAAATTACAATTAAGGTGTTAATTTGAAAGTTTGATTAAGCTTAGAAACTTAGCCTATTCAAAAAACATTTTAATTTTTCTATAATTCTAATCCTTAATGGTTATCCATGGAGAAAACCAACAGAGTCCTCAGAATCCAAAGGAAAGGGGATCCTGGTATGGGCAGTTATTTTGAAGATAATAAGAGGCATTATAGGTAGCCATTATTGATTTCCTTTTATCTTGTTTTGAAGTCCTGTCTCGCATTCATTGTTTTCTTTTGATGACTCTATTCTGTTTTATTTTACTTGGTTTATTCATTTCAAAACTAAAAAAAAAAAAAAAAAACCTAAAGTAAAATGGTTAGATTAAAATATTATTAACAAAACAATTTAAAAAGAAATACTCATATCTGTAACTGATGCGAAATAGTAGTAAAAAATTTCTTATTCTAGGTTATTTTAAACTCAACCACCCAGGAAATAGAGTAAAATTTGAAATACATTGTAATGCCATATGTCCAAAACTAAATTAAAGTAACTGAACTGACTGAATATTACATTTAAAAAATTAATTATGAAAATTTTACAGGAAAAAAAAGAGAAGAAAACTGCAAACTAAAGAAGGAAAATATTTTAGCTAAAAATGAGAGCACAAATTTTTCATTATTAACATTTCCTGAATCTAAAATACTTTAAAAAGGACACCTTCTATTATTTTATGAGACAATCAACTTTTACATAAAGAAAAGGAAGAATTACTAAATATACAGTGCCTATTTTTCTCAAAATGGATACAGATGAAAAGTAATATAAATTTAGAAATGTTTAAGTTTGTTGACTTCCATAGCAAATAAATTGTCTAATTTTCTAAATTATGTCTCCATTCCAGATGTTACTGTATTTATTTGCAAAAAGACTACTTGGAAAATATATTTGAAATGCCACAAAATTACTATATTCACTGAAGATTACAATGGACATTTATAAAATTTTATTTGGGTAATCTCAATGTTTTCTCATTTTATTTGATGAGGCTATGGTTTAAGTATGGCCTAAGTGTGTTCCTCAGTGTTCGGGTGCTGAAATTTAATCCCCATGATAAGGTTTTGAGAGGGTGGAAATTTAATCCACCCTGTGGATTAAACCCTGTGACTGTGGTGTTCAGAGGTGGGGATTTTGAGAAATGATTAGGATCAACGTTACCAGGATAAATTTCTCACAATTGAATAATGATGGTTCATAAGAAAATATTACAAAATCAGAAGGCAAACATTAATGCTCTCTCTCTCTTCCCCTGTGATGATCTATACCACCCCAGGACTGTGCCAGAAAGGAAACATCACCAGACATGGCCCCTCAGCTTTTGAGTTCTGAATCAACAAGCCCTCCAACTTCATTGTTTTGTTTATAACTTACCCAGCAATATTGTGCTTTTAGTCACAGAATACAGGCTAAAATACATAGCAATTATTTTTCCAAGGGAATAATTCAGTATTCTAAAGCATGGGGATTGAATAAACTCTAATTATAAAGAATTAGGTATTTTTTAAAATATCCCTAGCCTTTATGATTGCGAAAACAAAACCTATGCAATGTACTTTGCTAAAGTTTGCATGTTTAATTCCTCAAAGGCCCATGTGTCAAAGTCTTGGTCCTCAGGTGTTATGGCTTCCATCTAGCTATGCACTCATAGGTGGTGCTTTTCAGAGGTGGCTGAGTCTAGGATGCTTGATACCGGGATTAAGAGTGTATGGTACTGAATTAGTCCAGTATGGATTGGCTTCCATAGTTCTTGATGTGGATAATGGGAAGGTATGGGTAACACCACCCAAAAGGCTTGTAACCTGGTTGGGATAAAAGGGAAAGGGAGGCTTACTTCACTGCTGCTTCTACTGAGGTGTGCTACTTCTGCCTGTTCTACTATGGACTATTTCTCCTCCACCACACTCCTTTCCCATGCCACCCTGTTTTAGAATAAGCTGTCTATGGACTAATTCCCTACAAACTATGAGCTGAAGAAAGCCTTTCCTCACTGAACTTGTGAATGCCAGGTAGTTTGTCTCATCAACAAGAAAGTAACTAAGACACCAGGTTGGCGCTGTTGGAAGGCGTGAGGCCGAAGGAGAGGTTGGTAGGTCACAGGGAGTGTGTGCTCCAAGTGGACAGAGGGAATCTGGCTTCTCCCCGATCCTCTGTAACTTGGGAGGGGAGGTACCAGGGATCGAACTCACGACCTTGCGCTTGCCAGGCAGGCGCTTAAGCCACTGAGCTAAATCCCCGGCCCAATTCCTCTGTAACTTTCTAACCACCAAGTGAGCACTTTGCACTGCCACAAGCCTGTCTGATACTGATACTTACCATCCTCGTCAGAGAACTAAAAGGAATGGGTTCACCCAATCATGGGCCAGAACCTCATATATATATGAACAAAGTATAAACTATTTTGTGCATATATATGAACAAAGTATAAACTATTTTGTGAACTTGTTACTTATAAAGGTCTAAAATAATAAAGCACAGGGTATTAATTAAAAACCAGAATATATAATTTTCATGATATTTTTCTCACTAACCTATGTAACTATTTTAGGTAATTCTAAAATTAAATCAAATTTTAAATAAGGGGATCTTAAAAATTCAAAATTGAATTTTTAAGATCCCCTTATTTAAAATTTGATTTATTATATCCCCTTATTATATATATATATAAAACAAATAAACAAAATATATATATAAAACAAAATATATATATATATATAAAACAAATAAACAAAATATATATATATAAAACAAATATATATATATATAAAACAAATAAATAAACCCTGAGAGTAACCATTCTATGTTACTTTGAAGCACAAAAATTCAAATGCAAATTACCAGAGAGCTATAATTTAAGAACAAAAAGAAATACAAAATATATTAACTGATATCAGTAATAATGTTGGTGGCACTGTTTGTATTGTAGACACTGTTGTGTGTATAATAAAGGACAAAAATAAATGTGATTTTGTGGTATTAAAATTTCAACATCCCTAGTTTGCTTGACACATGGGATATTTGCTATAGGAGAAATGAGATTTAGATGTAAAAAATGGTTAAGAAGCCTGAAGACAAAAAAAAATCCTGAAGACTTGGATTTCAACCATAAAAATCAGTACAAAGTGATATTTTATGTTCAATTTCAAAGCAAAACATATTTCCTATTCTGTCAACTAAAAAGCAAAAAAACAAAACTCAGTAGCAAGGAAGTACTTTGGCATCCGGATGAAAGTCTTGAAACACTGAAAACATCATAGAAGTTAGAGGAAATGACTGACTTCAAATATCACACACGTTATGCTGAAGTGGATGGAAAATTATAAAGCCAGCTTTGAGTTTCTAACTGTCAAAACTGGGTCATGTGTACTGACAGATTCATTCGATTCTTCTATCTTGTTTTATACATATTACAAAATTTTCTGCAATGTCAATAAAACACACAAAAAACAATTTTCATGATCCATGGGAGGGTAAAATCTTATAAGCCACAGGAAACACAATTTTAAGCAGGTATAAAGGGCTAAATTGCAACAGGAAATCTAAATAAGATAATCTTTTGTGATTACATTCTGATTGATTTTATTTTGACAAAGTTGCTCATATTCTTCAGCTCTAAGTTCTTTCTCTTACTAGGAGTCCACTAAATGATAACAGAATTCAATGGTAACAGATTCTCTAAAAATTTCCCGGAAAATATACACATATTTGGACTTGAAGTATCTGACTATATAAATATAAGGCAACTGCTATATAAACGTCTCATAATACCAGAAGCATAAAAATGTAAATGATCAGCAACATTAAATCACTAATATGATTATAGAGTGACACTTTATATAAAAATAAGGCAGCAATAATTAGAAACATGCTAGATAATAGCCATCTATAATGTGGAAAAAATTTCTTGCCCAAGGCATCAAATTAAGATGCATAATTTGGGGGGGAGGGGTGGTTTGAGATGGTATATAGTTCAAGCTTATAAGTGAGTATATAAGTACTCACTTATATAGACCAGGCTGGCCTCAAACTCGTGGTGATCTTGCTGACTTAGCTTCCTCGGTGCTATTACAGACATTCACTACCAAACCTAGCTTAAAGTGCATAATTTAAACATTCTGTGTATGAAGATGAATAGTACATATCTGGTTGGATGAAGGGAAATACACAAAAACAGATTCACATTTGTTTTATCACTTTAGTTGCAAGATGCTTCAAACAATAGACTTTGTTTCTGGGAAAATGAACAGAACAGTGAGAAACTGATAAAGAATAGTAGTGTCATGGACTCAATTGTTTATGTACCACTGAGCCCCAGTGTGATGGTATTAGAAATGGAACCTTTGGGAAACAATTAGCATAGATGATGTTAAGGGAATAGAACCTCAGTAATGAGATTAGGGTTCTCAGTGGAAGAGACCACAGCGCTCACTCTGCCAAGTCAGCATACAGTCAGAAGGCTGCCCTCTGCAAACCAACATGTGATTGTTAATTGTTAATGGAGTTTGTCACCTTGACCTCCATAAAAACTACTTACCAACTTAGTAAAATTCTGGGTGTGTCCGTGAATAATTGACATGTAGCCCAACAAACTGAGGAAACACTTTACCCCAGTTGTGGGTGGTTCCAACTAATAGGCTTATAGACTGGACTAATAAAAAGAGAAAGAAGGAAAGAGCTTCCATTTTTTAAAAGAGCTCTAGTCTTTGCCATTGCCTATGGACCCTGGTCTCTGTTTTCTTCAGCCTTCCAACTTAGGCTCTTCAGCCTTCCAACACAGGTTTGCTCTGGTGACTCTATGGTGAGGCACAGGGTTTGAGCTTCAACTGCTATCAGATCCTCTCTCTCTTCCCTCCTATAAATGGCCATTTTGAATTCTTCTACCTCTTGTCCCTAGGGTGGCTGTTGTGACTTTCTGCCTCTGATCCTCAGCCTACTTAATAAATTCCTTTGTGTTACTATTCATATATTAATGATTATGTCTCTCCAGAGAACCTTAATACATAGACAGCAAGAGCACCTCACCAGGAACTAATTCTGCAGGCATCTTGATTTCAAACTTTTAGCACCCATGACCATGAAAAATTTCTGTTGCCATCTGATTTGTGGTATTTTGTTACAATTGAATACATATACTCTGTATGTGTTATATACAGAAATAAAGCTAAAATATCCTATAAATATCCACTCAGTCACTCAGAAAACTAATTATTGGCTGGTTATTATGTGCCAGTCATCATTAAGTCTAGGAAATTATGCAGAAATAAGGTAAGTAAAGCCACTGTTTTCAGAAAACTTCTAAAAAGGGAGGACAACCCATGTATAAAAACAAGTAAATTAGCAAGATAGTGTGAGTAATTTATGAATATTATTAATATCTCAAATAAAAAACAAAACAGAATGACTTGAGGGATTAGTTTGGTATAGGTATCTTTGAGAAGGTGATGTTTGAGTAAAGAAGAAAACTATCCTTGGAGAGAGAGGCAGAAAGCACTGCTGGCCTAAAGGACACCAAACACAAAGGTGTCCCTGGTGGCCCTCAGCGTTGAAAGTCATGATACTCCATTGTGCCACTCTGGACCCATTCTTGTTACACTTACCTACCTGTTTCTCTAATGACTTTCTTCATTACTATAATCTTCAACATCAACTTTTATCTCACTTTCAGGCACTTTCAATATCTGCATATATTACTCCTTCTACTCACTGGTCTCTATGCTCCTTGACATCCCCTCATTCAGTGAACTTGTCATCCAAATGACTACAGCTCCTTCCGTCACCCCAGGTGAACACAGCTCCCTAATCTCAACCTCCAGCACCGCACTCCCTGATTACCACCTCCTTTCCTCCCTGACTTCACTTGCACTCTGTACTCTGCCTCCAACAGTTCTCCTGCCCCACCAAGGCTTACCGTCCATGAACCCTACTACCTGCTCTGCATTCTTTATCCTAAATTCTTCTCCTTACTACTTTCCTTTTGGCATAAATTTTACAGTACATTTCTAAAATCTCTCCATTAGATATAACTCTAACACACTTGCTCCTCCTTTACCACATACTTCACCAAATCAACCCCTACTCAAAATCAGCTTCATCTATTCTGAGCTTACACTTGTTGTACCTAAAAGTGACAGGAAAACAAAACACACTATGGAATCTTCCTGAATGCTTTCAACTTACACCTATAGAGAGTTCTCTGAAAAGCCCCTGTTATGGTTTGTGTTTGGATGCCCCCCCGTCAAGCCTCATGCAATCATGGAGGAAGCTGAGTCCAGCATTTGTCACTGTTTCCTTGTCTAGCACTGGAACTGGTGGTGATTGCTGCACCCACTCAGAGGCAGGTAACAGACATAAAATGTAAGAGAGGGAAGGAGGCATACTTTGTCCTTTTCTGCCCTTTTAGCTCTTGTCACTTGCAATTGCAAGAAATGGCTGCCACTTAGCCATGACATCCTGCCTTAGAGCCAGCTGAGTAGAGACTGAAACCTCAAAAAACTGTAAGCTAAATAAACCTTCCCTCCCCTAATTTTGGGCATCAGGTATTTTGTGTCAGCAACAAGAGAAAAGTAGCCAAGACAACCCCATTAAACCAGACCATTCAATCTCCTGTTCACCTGGATGACTATTTTGTACTTTTCTCTCTTGCTTTTTTTCCTGCTGAGCTACATCTTTTTAAAATTTTTCAGACAGGATTTCACTAAGTCACTAAGGTGTCCAAGGTGGGCTCAAAGTTTAATTCCTCCTGCCTTAGCCTCCCACAGAAGGTGGGTGGTGAGCACCATCCCTAGCTACACTTCTCCTCTTCAGCTGTAAATATTTACTTCTTCATCTTATCATCTTCACTCTTACTAAGCAAGTACCATCCAAATAGAAACTTCCTCTTACACATAAAATTCTATCCCTGTGCCCTACCCTCTAGTGAGTCTCTTGTCTTCACTCTTCTGTCTTCTCTTCATTTTTCTCTCCTCTCTTCACTCTTCTGTCTTCTCTCCTGGTATCATCCATCAATTTTCTTCAGCACTCATTGTTAATCACCATAAGTAAACAAAATTTCTGTCACTTGTCTTTTCTCAGAGATTTCTTTGGGATAATGAATAAATTATAACATAAACACTTTTTTCTGGGTGAATAAAAACAATCAAGCAAATTTTTTAAGCTTACAGAATTTCTAAAGGCATAGTTATATTAAAGTATTATAACATATTATAAAGCAAAGATAATATTTAGAAAATTAGTAATAAACATGGATATAAAATATTTTTAAATACACCAAGTAACTATTTAAATAAATCACATACCGCCTCACGTTAGAATGCTAAGGAACAGGTTTTCCAAAGATGGCGGACTGGTAGGTAGCAGGAGAGGGGCCATCTCTGAGAGAAACAGCTTAAATGCCACAATAGAACACCCTGGAGAGACCCAAACAGAGACGGATGGACTCTCTCAACCCAGGAAGAAACTAACATGAAAAAACCTGCTCAAATATGAGGTCCTGGGGTTACCATTAGAGAAGCTAAGATCAGCGAGCACGGAGCCCTCCTCGAGCCACTTGAATTCCTTCCCAAGACCAACCTGATGACAGAACACCACCAATGCAACTGGCTTGAGCAGGCAGAGCATGGAGCTGCACAGCCTTGTGAGCAGCTCTCCTGGACCCTGCCCTGCACACAACCCACCCAGAGGCACCATGAATTTGCACCGCAGCCATGCTGAAGTCAGAGGTCGGGGAGCTCAGCAGTTCTCAGGGACCAGCATCAACACACGGTGAGTGATGGGAATAAGACCCTCCCACGGGAAAGGAGCAACTGATTGGACAACATGTTGGATTTGGGCAGGACAGCCCTAACTCCATAAGGAAGTGGCTTCAGTTGGTTGCTCCCCTCGCTGAGCGGATTGGTGAAATCTGTTGGACTGGGCCGTGCCCGTGGCCGGGACCCAGTGGATCACCAAAAATTAATTCCCTGAGTTCGGCGCACACTGATGCAGTGAAGGCCTGCAAAGGTTGACTGGCCCAGAGGGAAGGAGCCAGCACACACTGCCCTTGCTTGACCTTCAACCTCTGATAGAGGATGGCAGAGGGCAGAAGCTCCTAGCCTGCATGCTCTCTAGGAACTTTAACCAACAAGAAAAGGGGCTGGGAATTGCACTATACACTTGTATGGAAGGAACCAAAAACATGATGAGAGGGAGAAATAAGAAAAAATCCCCAGCCCCCAACCCTGAGAACATTGATCCAGGAGAGGTAAATACAAAAGAGATTGAGGGCAGCAAAAATGCAACATCAAACACAGGGGTAGCAGACATAAAGAAATATGTTCAGGACCTTGTAAGTGGGATCAAAACTGAAATATTAATTCAAATTAAACAAGAGATAAGTAGATTAATAAAAGAAAGCCTGGGCACCTCTCAAGAAGACACAGAGAATGGAGGAACACAAAAGGAGAGAAACGTTTAATGAAGAATACAAAAAAACCTAGAATTCATGAAGCAGATTCAAAGAGATTATCAAGAAACTAAAGACTCCATAGAAAGCGGGCAAAACTGCTTGAAAGAAACCAAAGATAGACTATCAAAAATTGAACACAGGCTTGCAATGTGTGATCATGAAAGGGAAGATCTCTTAAAAATAACAAGGGAGCAGGCAGTAAAAATTGGAAGGCTAGAGGACAACAAGAGGATCTATAACTTAAGAATAAAGCATGTGAATGAAGAAGCAGGAGTCAAAACAGAGGA
>PVJX010047834.1:0-11712 GCA_004027295.1 Dolichotis patagonum
AAAACACCTGAAAATGGTTAAGAAAACAATTAAGGGGCCACAAAGAAGCAGAAGCAGACTGATCCATAACAAACACTAAACCAGTGATAAACAAGATTAACAAGACAAAGACAGAGACTAACAAACTGACACCAAGCCCTAGTTTGACACTACAGCAGACAAATCACAACCAATTCTTGCTCTCAGAATGAGTCCTAGAGACTTTAATGTTGAGTTCAACATCTGCAAAGACTCCCAATTGTGCCCCAACAAACTAAAACAATCTTACTGGTAAGGATCTGGATGACTAACTCCAACTGAGCATCCAGGGTTTTGATTTTGGTACCTCTTTGAAACAAAGAAATTTCTCAGAGGTGAGGAAAATCTCTGCAGTGCCCCTAGGAATAACTTGCCTCAATGAGAGGCTTGGATCCTCTAAATCCTTAAATAGGGATCTTGGATGAGTCCCCAAATGAAGTGGGTTCATAAACAATTTGCAAATCCAAGCAGCAAAATTTATACATTTTGGAGTTTTGTTATCTGAGCTCAGCAACCAGTTGTAGACCCCTTTCAGAGTCAAAATCAGTGCCCCGGGAATGGAGGGCTATAAGGCTTTTTAAAGAAGAAAACTGTAAGACAACATATCCAGTTGGAAACAATGTAGCTAGAATCTTACATTAATTTTGGTTGCCAGCTGTATCCTACTTCTTTGTTGAGCAGGTTAATTTTTTTCTCTTGTTGATGTAGCTTATCCTGCTTTTCTCATGGGACTTGTACTCTGAGTAATTTTTCACACTTAGTAAAATACAGTGCACTAGTCAAATGTAGAGCACAACATGGCCTCAGTTATGCAAAGCTACAGCATGTTAAGATGCTATAATTTGTTTAATACATTTTACTGGGTATTTAAGATCATGTTAATATAAAACCATTTTAGCCAAAATTAATTTATGCTTTAAAAGGTCAATGTAGGGTTCTCTGGGTGTTATTTATGGGTCCTTTAAGTGCCTATTTACTTCTTCTAGTTAGTGCCTTTACCTATTCTGATATGTGCAAGTAGTGGTCAAGGTCTTGCTTCATTGTGCAGCTTTCACTGAAAGCATGATGACATTTTCCCTTTTAGTGACCCTCTTTACTGTTGAATAAATATTTTCTGTATTCTGTCTCCTGGAATCCAACAATTTTGCTGCTTGAGCCATCAGATGACTCTCCATAGCTGCAGGGTTTCTTACAGGGATCCCATTATTCCCTGGGTACTGACAGACTTTGGACCAAAGTCTGACATAATGACTCTCCTCTCAGCACTTTTGTCTTTCTTAGGTTTGCTCCCCACACCTTGAATACTGAACACCCAAAAGGTTAGAGATATCAGCCTTAATATTGGAACACTAGGCCTTTACTCTACTTAATATAATTTTTGGATTTTCAGGGAAATTTGAAATATGAAATGAGACTAAAAACAATTATATCTTTTAATTTATAAGCTATAGTGAAATTATTATTACTATTATTATTAACTATTAGTTTTTGAGACAAGGTCTTATTCTGTATATCAGATGGACATTGAACTGTATAATTCTGCCTGGCCTCGAACTTGTGGCAATCCTCCTACACTAGCCTTTGGAGTTATTAGATTACAGGTGTGCACCACGTCAGGTGATGATTTTATAAGATATAGTATTAATATTGAGTGCCAGAATTATATCCTTTTCACAGTATGGTTGATGGCTATTACTTTGAAACACTGAATGTGTGGTTTGTTAAAGCTATATTTTATAGAATGCTAGTATGTAATAGATATAAACTTTCACTTTATTTGTCTTTGTCATTTTCACACAGGATTTTGCTGTGAAGCTCAAAGTCGCCTTCAACTCACTTTGTAGCCTAGAACTCAGTGATCCTTCTGCCTTAGTCTCCAGAGTGCAGGGAAGTTAGAAAGTTTTATAAGAAAAAAATAAAACAAACAATTAAAATAAAAAATCAAACGCAATTTATGTACGGCATCTAGAAACATAAGTAGTAAATCTAGTTTAGTTACAAGGTGGTATTAAGACATATAGGTTAGGGTTTTTAATAATTGTGTAATTGTGATAACTTTGTTTTTATCAGTGTATATTTGGAGAACATAAAGATTACATCTATCATGAGGAGTTGCTACATAAACATAATGCACTCAACTATTTTCACTTATTCTTCTCTGACTCAACTTTCACTCCATCTCTTGGTCTCATTTGCACTTGCAAAAGATCTGTCTCCCCTTTTCCTATTATTTGTCTTTTATTTTGTACTTTAGACTACATATACCTTGGGTTTCTTATATGAATTGAGTATTGTGATGCTTCACGCTTCACCCTTGTTGCAAAGATTGCTTTTACTATTTGGGTCTCTTTCACTTCTACATGAATTAGAGGATTGTTTTCTATATATTTGTAAAGTACATTTTTGGTATTTGATTCAGATGGCATTGAATTTATAAAACAGTTTTGGGAGTATGACCACTAGATAGCATGGGTTTGCCTTTCCAGGAGTAAAAGCCACTTTCCATTCTCTGACATCCTCTTGAATCTCCTTTTCTCAGAGCACTATAGTTTCTTTGTAGGTTTCCTTTACTTCCTTAGTTACATTAATTTGGAAGTATTTCATTTTTTCTTGAAGCTACTCTGTTTTCTCCTCATTTTTTTTATTACCATGCTAATGATTTTTATACATTGATCTTACATTTTGTGACATTCCCATAATGGTTTATGTCTAGATGTCCCCCAAAGCCCCATGCAGTCATGAGAGTTGAGCTTTGCAGAGATAGCTGAATCTAGTTTGTGATAGACTGACGGTTCAATGCTGGGATTAAAGGTGTGAGTGGTACAATTACCAAGATAGCTGGCCTGCATATAGAAGGTACAGAAAGAAGCTTGTTCTCTCTCTCTCTCTCTCTCTCTCTCTCTCTCTCTCTCTCTCACTGTATCTCTGTCTTTGTCTCTCTCTTTCCGTCTTTCCCTATTTTTTGCTATCTTTTGCCACCATGAACTGTCCTCTGCCAAGCCATACTGCCTTGAATAGAGTCCATGATCTATTGTCTTACCTTGTTTTCTTTTTTCTTTTTTTCCTTTTATCCCTTCTCCAATATCAGTTGTTCTTTCATTTTGAGCAATTTCATTTCCTTTTATAATATCTATTGTACATTCTTGATTTGTTTTTTACTCTTTCAGTTTCTTTCACTAGGGAGACAATTTTTCTTTCATTGTGTTTTTGAGACAGGTTTTCACTATGAAATTCAGGCTGACTTTGATCATACTTTATAGCCCAAGCTGCCCTCCAACTCCTATTGATCTTCTTGACTTAGCCTCACACACTCTGAGATTACAGGTGTGGGCCCAGTATGGGAATCTGGAGATAAAAACGGAGAGATAAATAAATCTTTCCCCATTTTATTTTGGGTTTCTACTGATTTGTCTGAGCAATGAGAAAAGTAACTAAGATGATTGCTGAAACTGTTTATTAATTCTAAGAATTTTTTGGTGGACTTCTTTGGGTTTTCAATACAAAATAGAAAGTCATCTTCAAGTAATGATATGAGTGCTTCCTTTCCAAGATCCATTCTTCTGTTTCTGTTTCTATTGCCTGACTCTTCAGCCTTATGTTTCATGTACTGTTTTGAATAGAGTTGGCAACAGTGGGCATCTTTTTCTTGTTCCTGACTTTAGAAGGAATACATTTAAATAGAAATATTGTACCTACCAGGAAACAAAATTAATAAAGCACTTGAGGTCATAGATGTTGGAAAGGATTTTCTAAACAGAACAAGAGCTGATTAACAAATAAAAGCAAGAATACACAAGTCAGATAACATCAAATCAAAATATATTTCAACTGGGACTAGTGGTGCATGTCTGTGATTGTAGCATTCAGGAGGTTGGAGCAGGAAGATATCTGTGAGTTCAAACTTGGTCTGGACGACATGGTGCATTAAAGGGAAATCTTATACTGAGACTCTGTCTCAAGAAAATAAAGAAAAGGATCAACTATTTGGTGAAGAGTTCACCCACACAAACTGAAAATTTTTGCCAGCTCTTCCTCAGACAGAGTACTAATATGTAGAATAAAAACTCCAAAAATTTAAACCATGTAATATGAAAGACCTAGTGAAAATTGGGCAAGTGAAATGAACAAATGAACAACATATGTGAGAAAAAATGTTCAACATCTTAGGCTTCTATTGAAATACAAATTATAAAAAGGCTAAGATTCCATCATACTCCAGACAGAATGGTCATGGTTAAGGAGTAAAAATAAAGAATGATGTTGAGGCTGTGGTGAAAAGATAACCCCCCCTTTATGGTTGTTTGGAATGCGATCTAATACAGATATTATAGAAATCAGTATGGCATTGCTTATAAAAATTAAAATTAGAAATTCAATACGACAGATCTATCTCCCTTGAAATTAATTACTCCAGAGCTCAAAAATTGCATTACAGAAATACATACACATTAATTTTCATAGTAGTACAATTTATACATGTTACATTGTGAAAGCAGTCTGTATACCCATCATCAGAAAGCAACATAAAGAAAAGGTAATATTTGTACATAGTAGAATATTATTTGGTTACCAATAAGGGCAAGCTTGAGATACAGAAAAATCATAACACATAGAAAATATAATGTTGAGAAAATCAGCCATAAATACAGACTAAAATACCATCTCTTGTTTGAATAAGGCTAAGTACAAACAAAGGGAGTAACAAGGAATGGACAGGAGACCACTTGCAAAAAGGAAGTTGTCCAAGTGATCAAGGATGAGGGGCAATGGAAAGATAAATGCATAGAAAAAAGACATACAATATACAGGAACCAAATTAGCCCAAGAAATGTAAACATTAGATGCCATAACATGAGTTAAATTAACAATATCAAGAGGATTGCAAATGGGGAAAGTGGAAATAGAGTAGGAGGGGGGTTAGGAGGAAAGAGAATTTTTAAAAAAGTGGTATTATGTACATGTACCCATTCCACAAGGTAATTTTGAGTGGCATGTTCTGTAAACGTATACTAATAAAATTAATAAATAAAATAAAAACAAAAACTCTATGTGGAGAATACACGACCTTCTATGTTTCTCCCAGAAAGATTTAAAAGCATCATACAATGGTGACACATGCATACCCTTATTTATAGCAGCATGACTTACAATAAC
Source organism: Dolichotis patagonum (assembly GCA_004027295.1). Taxonomy (NCBI): domain Eukaryota; kingdom Metazoa; phylum Chordata; class Mammalia; order Rodentia; family Caviidae; genus Dolichotis; species Dolichotis patagonum. The sequence goes on from PVJX010047834.1 coordinate 5,173, forward strand.
TAAATCTTGGAAGCAACCTCTATGTCCATCAACAAATCAATGAATAAACAAAATATATCTATAAGACAAAGTACCTCTCTGAGATGCAGCAGGTTAAAGTCATTTGTAGGAAGATGGGTGCAGCTGGAGACCATACTGTTAAATGAAATAATTTGACACATGACTTTCAGTTCACTTACTGACTCTTCTTTCCATTTCTGCTTAGAAGAGCAAGTGTCTGATGTCTCTGTTTTTTTATGTCACTGTATTTTACATGTATATATCAAAATCATGGCATGCTCTGAAAATATGTGCAAGAATAATTTGCGTATTGTACATTAATAAAGTGACAGAGGAGGGGGAATAGTGAAATGTATTTATAGGAGCCCCAATTCTTAGAATTTATCATGTATCATGCTTTCTGCAGTGCTGTATGGATCATGGTTTGATCATGTTCGTGGTTGGTTGTCCATGAGAGAAAATGAAAACATCCTGGTGCTGAGTTATGAAGAACTGTTCAAGGTAACCTGTATTGTGCAGTCAGCACACACCCTCCTCACTCAGTTTCTCTCAGGAGCTTGTTTTCTACCTTTCCACTCAATGTTCAGTCTCCTGAAAACTCACTAAGAATGAAATTAATGCTCCTGTGTTTATTCTCTCTAATTCTGACTCATGGTTTCCTAAGGTTTTCTTCTTTGTGTCCACTCACAATGTGTAAGAGTACTTTTTTAGCATTCTGAGGCAGTGTGTGATGCTTACTTGGTAGCAGAACAATTTCTGGGGGCAGGGAATTTGATGCAGCTCAAAAATGAGTGAACTCCAGAGATGTGTTCAGCTGTGTGCAATTTCCATATCACTGATAGAAAGAGGTGAAGATGTGAAGTCATTTTATGTGAACACTAGAGGACAAGGAAGTACAACAGATGGTTCTGTAATGTTGAGTGTGGGTCCAGAGGCTGATGGATATGAGGATAATTTCTCCCATTCTGTAGCATAGAAGGGTAACTGTGGTTGACAGAAAAATAATTGGATATCTCTTTCTAATTTAAGTTTATTTTATTTTATTTTACTTTATTTTATTTTATAGAAATTAAAGAGAATAAAACTAACCAAACAAAGAAGTCTAAAACATACAGGGCTTCAAAACTTTATGAAATAAATAATTTTTACCAATTTAAGGCCTTTCAATGTCTTCCAAATAAATGAAGATTACTTCAGATATAGTAAAAATCAAACAAGAATAGAATAGAAGCAATAAAAATAAAACAGTGAATTTCAAAACAAGCAAACAGTAAATCCAATATTGCTAACATAATATGTCTTGCTATCCTTGAAATAGCTACTCCTGACATTGCCTTTACCATAATCAAACAAAACAAAAGAATAAAACTCAATCCAACAAAAACAATGGAAAAAATATAGGACCTCAAATCAAGATTGTAGGGAATCAAAAATGTTTACAACCCTCAGAAGGTGATCCCCCCTAGATGCCACATTGCTTACCAATATCCTCTGAACATGTGATCAGACCACTGGCCCTGCAAAGTTATTGAAATAAAAAAGTACCATGAGTATCCAACTTCACTTCACATTGATAGCTATCATCACAGCCTGTGTTTCACCAGAGAAATTGATCGCTTCCTGGTATTGTGCTGAGGAGTTGGTAATTCTTTTATGCCAGCCTGCTTGCCAGAAGGCTCTGGGGTCTGGCTGTCAACAGACTGCCAGAGGCCCGTGCATGGTGCTGGTTCCCAGACTACTCTTATTTGCTGTTGTGGCCATTGCTGTCTCTCCTCCAAGTCCACAAATGGCCCTGGCTCACAGAGGGAGGCTTGGTATAGCTGTTTCCAGTACTGTGCATTTCAAAAGACATAATAGAAAGGAATTTGACAGTTGCCAGTGCAAACAAATAAGGTTTATCAACAGAAAAGTCCAAGTTCTTATGGATTGACAGCTGAATTCTACAAGAAATTCAAGGAAGACTTAATGTTGACAATATGGAAACTCTCCACAGAAATTGAAAGTGAAGCAATTCTCACTGACTCATTCCTGGAAGGAAGGATTACCTGAATACCAAAAGTAGAGGAAGAGAAAACAAAAATGAGAAATACAGGCTAATCTCTCTAACACACATAGGTGCAAAAATTATCAATTAAATAATGGTAAACAGAATGCAGCAAGTCATCAAGAAGGTGATACACCACAACAAAGTGGGATTTATCCAGTAATGTAGGAATGGCTCAAAATACACAAATCAATAAGTGCAATATACCATAGCAAGGGAGTCTGATAAGAATCACATGATTATCTCAATAGATGCAGAAAATGCTTTTTATAAAGTGCAACACTCATTAATGATAAAAATATACAGAAAATAGGAATAGATGGTCATTACCTCAATCCCATAAAAGGCATCTGTGACAAACCAACAGCTAGCATCATACTAAATGATCAAAAAATGGAAAATTTTACTTTAAAATCAGGAACAAGGCAAGGATGTCCACTATCACCACTCCTACTTATTATTGTCCTTGAAATATTAGGCAGATTGATTAGACAAGACAGAAATAAAAGTAAGGAAAACAAAAGGAAGAATTTAGAAAATTATTCACAGATGACCTGATAGTCTACAAATAAGACCCTAAAAACTTTACCAAAATACTGGTAAAATTAATAACTGAATGTGAGAGTGTAGCTAGATGAAAAGTCAATACTCAAAATCAATAGTATTTGTGTGTAACAACAACCAACCCACTGAGAGAAAAATTAGGAAACAACACTCTTTACAATAGCATCCATTTCTCCATAACAAAAACCCAATAAACAGAAAAACCCGAAATACTTAGAAATAAATCTCACAAAGAAAATAAAAACTTATGCATTGTAAAATATAGTACTCTGAAAAAGAACATCAAAGAGATTACCCCAAAATGGAAAGATATCCCTTGCTCATGGATAGGAAAAGCCATCATAGTGATATGGCCATATTGCCAAAAGTGTTTCACATATTTAATGTAACTCCAATCAAAATAACATTAACAAAAACTCACAAAAGTACAAAAACATTCTTAAAATTCATTTGGAACCAGAAAAGATCTAGAATAAGAAAATCAATTGTGAACAGCAAAGACAAGTCAGGGGATATCACCACTGCTGACCTGAAATTATATTCCAAAACTGCTGAGACTAAATCAACATGGTAGTGCCAAAAATTAGACCTGGCATCAGTATAAAAGGATGGAAGATGCAGACAAATCTCCAAACACACTCTGCCACCTTATCTTTGACAGAAAACAAAACAATTTAACAGGAAGAATGATAGTGTTTCTAACAAATGTTGCTGGAAAAAACTGGCTTTCCACACATCAAAGGCCAAAACTAGACCCATGTTATCCCCTGAATGAAACTAAAGTTAAAATGGATTAATGATCTAAATATGTAAACAGAAACATTTAACATATGAAGAAAAAATAAGTAGAAATCTTCAAGGCACAGTGGCAAGCAGAGACTTCCTGAACAAAACCCCAACCCCCCTGGAAATACCATGAAGTATCAACAGATGGGTTTCATTAAAAAATGTGTACAACACAAGAAATCATCAAGATAATGAAAAGAAAACTCACAGAACAGAAAAAATTTTAACCAGTAGTCCCTCAGACAGAGGACTTTTATCTAGAAAATATGAAGAATTAAAAAAAAAGTCAGTCTTCCTACAGTCAAAGGCCCGATGAAAAAATGGGCATCTGAGATAAATGTACATTTATCAGATGAAGAAATACAAATGGCCAATAAATATATTAAATAATACTCAACATCACTAGTCATTTGAGAAATGCAACTTAAACCAACACATATCACCTCACTCCAGGAAGAATGGCTAACATCAAGAAATTAACCAAATAACCAATAACAAATGTTCATAATGTGTGTTCCCCATCTCCACTGCTGGTAATATTGCACACTGGTGCATTGCTGTGGAAATCAGTGAAGAGATTCCCCAAAAAACAGGATTAGAGGTTTCATCTTACTACACTACTCCTCTTCTGAGTATTTTTGAAGATGAGTTAAAACACATAGATTTCACCCATGTTTTTGGTAGCACAATTTGTAATTTGTAATTGCTAAATCTTGGAAACAACCCAGGCATCAATTAAATGAAGAATGGATTAAAAAGAGATTTTAAAAATTATAATGGAATACTACTAAGTCATAGAGAATGATAAATTTGAGACCTTGATAGGTACATTGATGCAACTCAGAACTATACCTATATGTTTACAAATGTGGGTCTGAAATAAATCAGACCCACATTTGTGAACATGATACTGTCTTATTATTGTGAGAAACTGAATAAGTCAAATCCAAAGCTTCCAATAAATACTATGAGCTGGGAAGAAATTCTTGAATAAAAAACAATCTGGGATGGGAAAGGAAAAAGGAAGGAAGATTAAAGAAAAAAATACACACTAGATAAAATAGTTGTATAGCAACTTTCACTTAGTTTAAAGAAAAATTTATGTGAATATTGTTTGGACAATATTTCATGCCCATATGTTGTACTCTGAGTAACTACTATGAAGATAATAACATCTAATATATTAATAATCATTATTCTCCTACTAGCCTTTATTGAAACTGTTTTACTTTTCATTCTATTTTTTTCTTTTTAAAACACTTAAAGAAGAAAATAGGAATAAACAACATAGTCATATTGGAAAAAATGCTTCTATAGATTTAATGCAACTCCTATCAAAATACCAACAGCATATTTCATAGAACCAAGAAAACGTTTCCAAAATTTATTTGGAAGCAGAACAGAACTAAAAGAGTAAGAACAATCCTAGGAAACAAAGATAGGCAAGGGGCATTCGAATCCCTGACTTGAAATTATACCACAAAACCACTCTTATAAAAAGAACATGCTACTGGCAAAAATAAAGTAAACAAACAACCAACCAGAAAACAACAAACCGAATGGTCCAAAGAAACATACAAGAAAAACCAGACCTGAAGATCAATGAAATAAATTAGAAGATTCAGAAATCACAGAAAACACACTCAGGCCAGGCACATCATGTTGACAGAGGGGCCAAGAACATTCACTGGAATAAAAATGGTCTCTCTAATAAATAGTGCTGGAAAAACTGATTTTCTACATGTCAGACAATAATACTAGACCCATGTCTATCACTGTGTACTAAACTAAAATCACAATAGATCAAAGATCTAAATATTAAAACAGTGATATTAAATCTGCCTGAAGACAGAATAGATGGAAATCTGAAGATATAGGTGTAGGGAGAGATTTTATGAACAAATCCCAGATTTCATGTGAAATACTACAATGAATCAACAACTAGAACCTCATCTTCTTAAAAAGCTTTTGGAAAGCAAAAGAAAACCAGAAGAGTGAAAAGAACAACACACAAGCTAATTCTTAGCTGAGTTCCCCTTAGACAGAGGACTTTTATCTAGAACATATAAAGAATTGAAAAAAAATCAAACCCCAAATGAAAAATCTCACTGCAAAACTTGGCATCTGATATGAATACACACTTCTCAGAGGAAAAAATACAAATGGCAAATAAATAGAAAAATACTCATTGTTGCAGTCCGGGTTTGTGCAGAGAACAATTAAAATCAGGATATGGAGTTTATAATATTATTTTTATGATGGTCACCCAGAGTTAACACAAGAAAATGCAGGAAATCTATCCACAACACTAAAGACATAGAATATTTAGCCAGCATCCTGAATCCCACAGCAATGCCCCACATAAATCCAGATGAAGACCCAGAAACCATGACAATGTCTCCCATGAATCCAACTGGAGGTCTAAAGCTCACAACAAGGGCTCATGACAGTCTCTTTTATGAATTTTGTACTGGGAAGGCCCAAAGGACAGTGGTGGAAGTTAGAAGTCTATGCCAATGGGGTGAAGGAGCTGTGCTGGTAGGTTGAGGGTTCTACATTGGAGCTGAGAGTCCCACTCACAACGAAGACCAGGGCTGTCCTGAAAAGCACCACAGCCATCCTCAGTGACACTCAGGTCCTGAGCTCCTCCTATGACAAGCGAGTACATGCCAGGAAGCCAGTGTGACAAGTTCATCCTGGAGACTAAGCAGCACACATCTTCCCCTCCGGAGCCAGGACAAAATGTTCATTGTGAGGATCACAGTTTCTCTAGGAAAACCAAAGACTCAAACAGCTACATGTAGGAGAACACACAATGCCTCAATGCCTCAATGCAATAACTTCTCCTTCTCCACGTCTCTGTTTATGCTGGCAACTTTCCTCAGGTGGAACATCCATGCTCAGCACTATGCTCATATAATCCAGCTAGCACTAAGTTGACGACCAGTTTTTAATCTACAACACTCATCATGACTGGACATTTAAGAGATGCAAATAAAGACAACAGTGAGATTGTGTATCACCCCAGAAAGATTGGCTATTATGCAGAAATCAACCAATCACAAATATTGGAGGGGCTGTGGGAAAAAGTTACCCTTTTGCACTATTGATGGGAGGGTATACTGTTGCAACTATTGTGGAAGTTG
>PVJX010047835.1:0-11716 GCA_004027295.1 Dolichotis patagonum
TATGTTGAACAGAAGTGGTGATAATGGACATCCTTGTCTTGTGCCTGATTTTTAGGTAGAGGCTTTCAGTTTTGGGCCATTTAACATGATGCTGGCTGTTGGTTTGTCATAGATGGCCTTTACCATATTGAGATAAAGACCTTCTATTCCAATTCTCTGTAAGGTTCTTATCATGAATGAGTGTTGAACCTTATCAAAAAATTTTTCTGCATCTATAGAGAAGATCATGTGGTTCTTCCTATTGGCTCTATTGATATGGTGGATTACATTTATTGATTTGTGTATGTTGAACCATCCCTGTATTCCTGGGATTATTCCCACTTGGTCAAGGTGTACAATCTTCTTGATGATTTGCTGTATCCTGTTTGCCAAAATTTTATTGAGAATTTTTGCATCCATGTTCATTATGGAGATTGGACTATAGTTCTCTTTTTTAGTTGCGTCTTTCTCTGGTTTTGGTACTAGAGTGACATTTCCTTACTGGAATGACTTAGGAAGAATTTCTTCCCTTTTAATTTCATTCAAGAGTTTGAGGAGTGTTGGGATTAAGTCTTCTTTGTATTTCTTGTAGAATTCTGCAGTGATTCAATCTGGGTCTGAACTCTACTTTGTAGGCAAGGACTTAATTTCAGTTTCAATTTCATTAATAGAAATTGGGTTATTCAGCAGTTTTACATCTTCCTCATCCAGCTTTGGTAGTTCATATGTATGTAGGAATCTGGCTATTTCTTCAGTGGTATCAAACCTATGAGAGTAGTGGTTTTCAAAATAGGTGTTGATGATCTCCTGTATCTCCACCAAGTCTGTAGTAATTTCACCTTTTTCATTTCTTATTGCATGAATTTGAGTTTTTTGTTTCCTTTTTTAAATAAGGTTGTCCAAGGGCTTATCAATTTTATTTATTCTTTCAAAGAACCAACTCTTTGATTCATTGATCCTTTGTAGGGATTTCTTAGTATCTATTGCATTAATTTCTGCTCTGATCTTTATAATTTCCTCCCTTTTTTGGCTGTGTGCTTGGCTTGCTCTTCTTTTTCTAGATGTTTGAGTTGTACCATCAGATTGTGTATTTGTGTTCATTCTGTCTTCCTGATGTGGGAACTCAATGCAATAAATTTCCTCTTAGGATTGCTTTCATTGCATCCCAGAAAATCTGGTAAGTTGTGTTTATATTTTCATTTACTTGTAGATATTGTTTAATTTCTTCTTTAATTTCCTCAGTGACCCACTGATTGCTTGAGTGTATTATTCAGTTTCCATGTGTTTCTAGGATTTTTGCAATTTCTTTTATCGTTAATTTCTAGCTTCACGTCACTGTGATCCGATAACATGCATGGGATAATTTTAATTATTTGCATTTACTTAAATATGTTCTGTGGGCTAGTAGATGGTCTATTTTAGAGAATGTCCCATAAACTGCTGAGTAGAAGGTATATTTTGATGTTGTTGGGTGGAACACTCTGTATACGTCTATGAAGTCCATTTGTTCAGAGGTGTGATTCAGTTCTTTTATGTCTTTGCTGATTTTCTGTCTAGTTGATCTGTCCCTTTATGTCAATGGTGTGTTAAACTCTCCTGTTATAATTGTGTTATTGCTTATTTTATTTCTCATTTCTGTTAGTATTCTGCTTTATATAGCTGGGTGCTCTGGAATTTGGTGCATATATATTTAAGATTGATATCTGTGCCTGGAAATTTTCCCCTAACTAGTATGTAGTGTCATTCTTTATCTCTTTGGGTCATTCTTGGTTTGAAATTTACATTGTCTAACAATAGGATGGCTACTCCTGCTTTTTTTGGTTTCCTTTTGCATGAATTATTGGTTTCCATCCTTTGACTTCCAGTCTATGAGTGTCCTTTTGGGTTAGATGGGTTTCTTTTAGATGGCACATGGTTGGATATTGTTTCTTGATCCATTCTGTGAGTCTGTTTCTTTTGATTGGTGAGTTGAGGCCATTTACATTAATGGTTGTAACTGTTATATATTGCTTTATTATTGACATGTATCTTTCTGCTGTTGTGTCTTTAGCTTTACATTCTGTTTAATTGTCTGCCTTGCTTGGTGGTTTTATCCCATGTGTATCTAGAATGTCTTTCAGCATTCTTTGTAGGGTTGGTTTGGTGTTCATGAAGTTCGTCAGCTGTTCTTTTCATGGAAGTATCTTATTTCTCCCTCCATTTTGAAGGACAGTTTTGCTGGGTATGTCAATCAGTGTTGGAAGTGATTTTTCTTTAGGTTCTGAAATACTTCACTCCATGCTCTTCTTGACTTCATTGTTTGTGTTGGGAAGTCTGCTGTGATTCTGATAGGTTTTCCTTTATAGATGATCTCTCTCTTCGGTCTAACAGTTTTTAGTATTCTGTTCTTGTAGTGTATTTCTGGGATGGTGATTATTATGTGTCTGGGTGTAGTTTTATTCTGGTTATGGTTGTTTGGAGTTTTATATGCTTCACTAATCCAAATGTCAATTTCTCTTTTCATGTTAGGGAAGTTTTCAGCTATTACTTCTGTATATATGCTCTGGATATCATTTGGGCTGTCCCCTTCTATTTCATTCATCCCTTTTAATCTTATGTTAATTTTCTTTGCATCATCTTGCAGGTGTTGAATTGTTATTTCCTAATTTTTTGTTATTTTTAAAAGATCTTGTCTTTCTGTTCACTGGCTGCAGTCTTATATTCGAGGTCTGAAATTCTATCTTCACTTTCATTGAGGCAGTTTTGGCAGCTTTTAATAGCATTTTTGATTTCCTGTATATCTCTTTGAATCTGCTTTATGGATTCTGTTTGCTTCTTATAGTGTTCATTCAGGGATTCTATTGTTTGCTTTGTTCCTCTAACTTTTTAGCTGTGTCTTCACTAGATGTGTTCACTTTTTCTTTCACTATTTTTATCATTTCTTCTTTTACCTGGGCAAGTATTTCTGATTTCAATTTCTCCATAGCTTTCCTAATTGCATCTTTATTTCATTTGATATCAATTCAGACATTTCAGGTATATGGCTTCTTTTTCTTCTATGTACATGGCTTCTAAGCTTTCTTGGGGTGGGGTCAAGTTTTGAGAGTGCCTTTTTGTCTTTCCTTTTGTCATTTTTCTATATTTCCTTGCTTTCAGAGGTTTTTCAAACCTTCCACTGGATGTGTGGTTAATTACCTCTTGCACCCTCAGTTCCTGGAGCAGTGCTGGCTCCCCTCTCTTGGCCCTTGGCTCCCTAAGTTGAAAGGTGGACCTGGGCCTCATAAACTGGGGCCAACGGAATCTCAGGCCACAGTCCCGTGTCCTAGGGGGTTAGTATGATCTCAACCACCGGAAGTGCTGGTTTTATGCTCTCCCCAGGCCAGCCCACAGTGGGATGTCAGGCCCCAGCTCAGCCTCCACCTCCTGAACTGAGAGAAGGCATCTGGGCATGGTGCACTAAGGATGTGGAGCTTCCAGGACTCAGTCCAGTGTACCCAGTAGCTAGCGCAAGCTCAATTGCCTGGAGCACAGGTTGCCAGCTCCAGGAGCCCGCCTTGGGGCAGCAGGACTCACCTTGCAGGGTCCTAACTCCCCTCTGTGGGCTCTTGGCTCCCTAAATTGTCAACATAATCATTATTACATTAGAAAAATATGCACTAAAAGAATAAAGGGGCATCAATACACACTTCTTAGAGGAAAGATTTTAAAAATAACAAAACATGTTCTGGGAACTTAGCTCAGTGGCGCCGTGCCTGCCTGGCAAGTATATGGTCCTGATTTCAATTCCCAGTACCATAAAATAAATTTTAATAAATTATGGCAAGAGTGTATAAAAGATGGATCAATTATTGATGATGAAAATATAAAATGATACCAAAATACTCTTGTGCTCTTTGGATGTTTCATTTTCATTTTTCCCCTTTTTATTTATTTTCATTTTGAGACAGGGTTTCTCTATGTAGTCCCAATTGGCCTTGAACTCACCATGCAGCCCTGGCTGGGCCTGAGCTGGCAATCCTTCTCCCTCGGCCTCCAGAGTGCTGGGATCGCAGCTGTGTGCCACCACACCTGGCTAGAAGTTTCTAATAGAATTAGATACACAACTATCCTGCCATTCAATCATTGATACCTAAACATTTTTCCAGTCATGAAAATCTCTGTCACACAGAAAGGGACCCATGAATGTTCACAGAAATGTATCGTCTAATACTCAGTATCTAAACCCCATGGATCTGTCTTCCTATGGGGAGTGACCCATGGTGCAGTGCATCCATGCTATGCAAAACCACTCGAGGATCACAAAGCGCGTATGTGTGAAGCACAGAAGTTTCTCATGAGTGTTATGGAAGTTACACTCATGAAAAACCATCACCAAATGTTCCAAAATTTGGGAACCTATGCATATAATACTTTTGGTATGATGATTTTGTCAAACTGGAGAATAAATTAGTGGTTGTAGGGGAAGGTAGCAGAGTGGGTGTTATGATCAAAAGGGCAGTGGGTGTGCTTATAACAGGAACACAGGAGATGATCTTGTGATAGAGCAGTTCTGTAACTTCACTGTTTTATAACAAAGCAAACATAGGCATGTAATACTGTTGCAGGCAGCTGAGTTAGTTAGAAATATTATAGTCAGTGAGACAGGGCTAGGTCCTCAAATGAGCCAGTGCAGTTGCCCAGAAACCTTGCAACTGTGGGAGAGAATGATACCTCCTGCTTGATGCCAGGCCTCAAGACAAAAGATCAAGCAAATGCACCCATATCCTAAGGACAATATGCTAAAAATCTCCCTATCACCCTGAGAAAGTCTGGAGTCACCATTCCAACCCCTTAGGGAAGAGTTACTGCTCTCTAAGAATGCCCACTTTCTATGTGACTCACTTCCCCTTTTGTTCACAATATAATCAATTTTACCTGAACTATTAATCTTATTGCCTAACCATAGTTCTGTCCCATCTTATGTCCATCTGCACTGTGAGATAGCAGTTTTCCCTATCTTGAACCCATCTCACCACAAGATTTTGCTCTATAAAATTCCCTGGAAAAAACAAAGTCCTTAGCAACCCGCTTGCGATCGTTTCTGTCTCACTCAAACAGATGCTTTCTTTCTCTCAATAAATATATTCTACTCTTAACCTCTGTTGTTCCTAAAATTCATTCTTCAATTTTAGAGAACACAAAATCCCACCAGACATAGTAGGTCAGGAGTTTCATTGCCCTATATCAATACAACTGCATGGAAATAAAACCCACAAAGCTTACAGGAAAAACTGTTGAAACAAGAATATTTTGGTGGATCACTTGTACCATCCTGAGGATGATATTTTATATTTTTATGATAGCTTACCAAGGGCTCTTACTATAGAGGGAAATGATCAATAAGACAATATGAAAGCCCTTCTTTACACATTGTGTCTTCCCTCTGGTACATGCTGATTCCAGGCTTTTTCAGGTCTGACTGCTCAGTGATTTTTCACACGTCAAGGGTCACCTCAAAGGACTTTCAGAGCTGCACACCTAGTGGTCTGTGGCTCTCCCTCAGAGCACTCTGCATTATTTCACAACAGCACCTGCTCTTCCTCTCTGCACTTGTTTCCATGCTCCTTTCCATCTCGCCTAAGAATCCACTTGGTGGTTTTCAGCACTGTAACCGGGTCCTGTGCAAACTCTGCTTGAAGCAGAGTTACTGAACCTCAAAGCCCCTCATCTATTCATGGCAGCTCACAGGTTGCAGAAGGATGTTAATCATATTGATGCCAGTGGAACTGGAATCTGAACATCAATGTGAGTGTCCTTAGGTGGTTCTTCCCAGGATCCAGCGGTCCTTTAAGCAAACCAAGAACCATCTGCCCTATGGTGGTCAGATCTAGTACTGCAGCCCTGTGTTAAAAATAAATGACAGGAAGCACATGTCTGTCTGGGGGTCCTCAAATTAGTGGGTATTCTGTGTCTCAGTATAACTGGCACTGCTAAAGTGTAAATCCATGTGGCAGGAGCCACCAGGAGGCCAAATCATCTGGCCCCATGGGCACTAGGACAATGGAAAGACACTTGAATCGTGCCATTGCCTACCTCTTAGACTTCACTGTCCTTGGAGGTGTGTACACACCTGCGGCCTCTTCACCACATCAGACAATGATTTCAGCCCTGCTCAAAGTAGGATCCTAGGACTGATGGAGCATCACTTTGTCCCTAGTATTGGAAACATAGTCTCATGTTCTTCTCAGCATTCATTGCCTCACGTCCTACCACTTTAGACTAAGGATGAGGTGCATTTATGTGTTTTGATGGTACTGGGAGTTGAACCTAGCACCCTTGCACTGAGCTAATTTCCACTCTTTTACTTTTAAGGCAAAGACTCAATAAGTCACTAAATTGTCCATACTAGTCTGAAATATACCATACTCCTGCCTCCTTCTCCTCCTGGCTTCTGGCATCACCAGGCTGTGTTTGAGGGTCCCTGCAGCTGAAATAGGGAACCTATTCCATGCTCATGGAGTGATTTTGCAGGTATCCTGATTCCCATGGAAACACAATTTCCAGGACACATCAGTAGCAGACACGAGGTTTGCTTACCAGATAAATTTTAGGATGGACGGGTGAGCAGAATGTGGCGACTCAGAGAAGGAGATCTATTGTGAGTTGATCTGAGCATATTTAGGGGGTGTTTTCAGTACGTGTGACCGGGGATGTGTATTGCTTCTGCCTATAAGTTCAGCCCTGGCAAGTAGGTATGAATGTAAGCCATCTACGTGTGTGTGATGTTGAGATATGCTGCTGAGCAATATTGCTGCTGCTGTGGGTGAAAAGGACAGGACCAGAGCCCAGAGTTACAGGCTTACTGTGTCTTTGAGGACCTTATGAACATTAATGAGTTTCCAAGAAGGAAAAATGATTTGCAAAACTTTTGTATCTTAAGCTGCATTTAAGTACACTATCAAAATCCCAATTTCCTTATCCCACTCCTACATACTTTTTATTTCTTCTGTCCCATCTCACTGTGATGACATGTGTCTCCAGCACAGCAGGTGTTACATTAAAGCCAGGAAGCCCTTGCTATCACATTCATAGGAATTAATTCAATCAGACAGTAAATCTGTTGCAGATCCCACAGAGGGACAAAACCAAAGCAAACTCCTTGGCCATTGATCTCTAACTCTTTCAAAGCCTGTTTTGTTGGGGGCTGGGGATTTAGCTCAGTGGCTTAAGTGCCTGCCCTGCAAGCTTGAGGTTGTGAGTTCAATCCCCGGTACCACCAAAAAAAAAAAAAAGAAACAAAAAAAGAAAGCCTGTTTTGTGTCTTCTCCTGATGGATTCAGGGATTACAGGTCATTTTTGCTTAAAAGAAAGGAAACTGATTTTTCAAGGTGCCCAAAGATGCCCACTGGTGACTAAAAACAGGACAAATTTGGCCACTTGGCCTTCATGTTATACCAGTCTCTTCCATTCCTCTGAGAACCTGTGTCACCTCCCCTCTCAGGCCCACACGGACACCTTGTCATTTAAGAAGTGTCAGTCTAAGCACTAGCAATACCAACTTTATGAGCCCTAAATTTATTTAACTTATTTCATCTACATGCAGGCTAGAGGACACAGAGACAAGAGTATCTAAGACAGTCTCACTGTTTGCAGCTTTTACAGTGTTCTGCTCTGAACCTCCTAGTGGTGCTAGCGGCCTGCATTCACCGTCCTGATCCTGCAGGGAACATGGGTCTCAGAAGAGCCTCTGCCACTGGCCCACCGTGCATGAGCTCAGCCTCCCAGAACAGAAGCAGGTATCCTATGTCAACCAGTGATGCCCTCAAGGGAGGACTCCTCCAGCAATAATGACTTCTCCTGGGCTATTCGCAAAATGAGTGAGCAGCCAGAGCCTAGACCACCTCAGTGGCCCCCTGAGCATTGGTCCTTTCCTGCAGTTAGTAGGCAGGCTGACCTCTGACAGTGTCCACGACCAGCAGCTGTCCTCAACTGAAGGCACTTTCTGCCTTCCCTATCTCCCCTTTATTTCCAGTTAAAGCTTTACCTGCTTCTCATACTTGGTGGCCTGTCCCCTCATTACTGTTACTGCTGGGACAAAAGACTCCACATCCAGTGTCAGGGCCAGCAAGGCCCAGCCTGCCCTACCCACTCTGAGCTGTGCATGCACAAATCACTGTGTGTGTTCCGTTGACTTTCCCTTCAGTTGTTCCCATAGGGGATCTTCAGGCTAATTTTGCATGTCTGTGACAGCAGTAAAGTCCAGTGATGCTGTGGGTCTCCTAACCACTTACAAGGAGGAAGACAGGCAAATATAGTGGACTGCATGTTCCACAGCCCCTATCTAGCACTGATAAAAATGACTCAAACTTAGCTCAAGTTAGAAGGAAAACATGAAACTTGCAAGTTATTGGTCAGGTCCCAGTGAGGCCTCCCAAAGGGAAGATGGGGCTCGCAGGGAAGTTTGTCAGATTTTATACAACCAAAAGTTTTCAGGGTACATCAGTACATCAGTGACTGGCATAGGCAGGCAAATGCATTAGACAGCAACACACAGAAACAGGGAGTTTCATTAGTGTGAGGAGCACAGCTCTCATGATCAGTAAAAACCAGTAACAGAGCAATGGGGCTCTGTGGCTCCTCAAGGGCTGCAGGCATCATGATTGTGGACCAAGGCGTTGGTGGGTCTTCTTTCCGCAGGATATGGATTATGGGTGATTCTTATGTTCGCAGGATCTGGAGTCTCCGTTGCTGCCACAGGTCACCTGCTCCTTGCAGTAAGTGTGAGGTGTAAGTGGAGAGTGGGGTGTTCACTCTGTTAGTAAAGGGGGGCAGGGGACACAAAGACAGGAGTGACTAACATCCTCATCTTCATTGGGTAAGAGATGGCAAATGAAGGTTGCATTTTAAGAGGGATCCTATCCTATTCCAGCACCATGAACACACAGAAGCCTGCAAGTTGAGACTCTGTGATCACAGTTCTTTTAATAAACAAGCATATTTAGTGAACGTACATTAGTATTACTGTTTTAAATGGGTAAAATAATATATGATATACAACTTAACACCGTTAAAGACGTCAAAGTAATATATATATGAATAAGAAAGTATCTTGGGGGGTGGGGATTTAGCTCACCAGCATAAGTGCCTGGCTGGTAAGCACAAGGTGGTGAGTTCAGTCCCCAGTACCAAAAAAAAGAAAAAAGCATGTTTGTTTTCTGAGTGGTGCTAAGAGGGTAAAACACCACAGATCAGCAATCAGTAACATTTTCCTCCTCTCATGGCACCCAAAGTGAATTATATTAGTATTACAAAATAGCTGGACGTGGTGTCTCCAGCCCACAATCCCTCCATGCAAGGGGCGGAGGAAGGAGGACCCTGAGTCTGAGACCACCTTGCGCTACATATTCAGCTCTGCCGGCCCCAGCTTCACCCTGAGGAGACTCCATGGGCACAGAGGAATTCAGCAAGCAGAGCATGCCCCGCCCTCAATTACCAGCCCTGTCACCAATCTGCTGATGCCTGTCATCACAGTTTTAGGGAAGGGGTTGTAGGGAGACTGCAGAGAAACCAAAGGTCTTGCCACATTTGCAGGTCAGGCCTAGGTAGACATGATGTGAACCAAAAAATGCAAAAGGTCTTCCTGAAAGGAAAAATAATTTTACGTTTGTGGATTTGGGGTGTGCTGCCCCAAAATATGGCACTTTGTCACTTGATAAAACAAGAGAACCTGGAACTTCACACTCACCACATCTCCCTTTTGTAAAGCACAGGAAAAACCTAGTATGAATTGCTCACCTTTCAGTTTATTCAGTTACATTTCATAGTCACTCAGTGATACATCAAATCTGGTAGAAAAACACCCGGACTGCCCTTGTCTTCATCTCTTTGTTTAGTTATGAATCGTCCTGTGTCACTTAAAACCCTAAACAAATTTCTACCTTTCTTATTACTTTTCACTGTATTACAAGAAACTAACTGCAAACTCAGTGAGAATATTTCCTGCAGTTATTTTCCTTTACAGAGTGCATATATCCACATCTGTTAAGAAAAACCCTGCTCCTTCACCCCCAGGAAGTCTCCCAGAAAGCAGCATCTCAGGCTGTCTCTTTGGGACCCGAAACTCTCGGACCCATAGAGTTGCCTGGGCTGTTTGGATCGAAAGTCTGCGCAGACCTGCATCTCGGCGGGACTCTTTGGGGCTGGTAGGCCCGCCCTTCATCCACAAGGAACTGCCTGGAGATAGGCATCTGGGCCAGGTCTGTTTGGGCCCGTAGCCTAGCCCTTCACCCCCAGGAAGCTCCCAGAAAGCAGCATCTCAGGCTGTCTCTTTGGGACCCAAAACTCTCGGACCCTTAGAGTGGCCTGGGCTGTTTGGATCGAAAGTCTGCGCAGACCTGCATCTCGGCAGGACTCTTTGGGGCTGGTAGGCCTGCCCTTCATCCACAAGGAACTGCCTGGAGATGGGCATCTGGGCCAGGTCTGTTTGGGCCCATAGCCCTGCCTTCACGCCCAGGAAGTCTCCCAGAAAGCAGCATCTCAGGCTTTCTCTTTGGGACCCGAAACTCTCAGACCCATAGAGTTGCCAGGGCTGTTTAGATCAAGTCTGCGCAGACCTGCATCTTGGCATGACTCTTTGGAACAGGTAAGCACGCCCTTCATCCGCAGGGTACTGCCTGGAGATTGGCATCTGGGCAGGGTCTGTTTGGTCCCATAGACCCACCCTTCACCCCCTGGAAGTCTGCCAGAAAGCAGCATCTCGGCCTGTCTCTTTGGGACCCGAAACTCTAGGACCCGCAGAGTGGCCCGGGCTGTTTGGATTGGGAATATTGTGGAGACTGACATCTTGGCCAGGTCTGTTTGGGACCGGGAACTTTTCAGAAACCAACATTCTGGCCTGACTCTTTGGGACCTGTAGGCCCTTCACTCGCAGGGAACCTCCTGGAGACCTGCCTTGGACAAGGCACGGAGGCCTGGCCTGCCTGAGATTCCAAAGGCTCTGGGGTGGACACACCCAGCATTTGCCTTACAACTTAGGGAGCCAGGAGCCCACAGAGGGGAGTTAGGACCCTGTGAGGAAGCCAGGAGCCTGTAGGGGAGCCACTGCCCCTCCAGGAACTGAGGGTGTAACAGGTAATTTGCCACATAAGCAGAGAAAGCATTGGAACACCACTCAAAGTAAGGAAATACAGAAAAATGACAAAAGGAAAGACCAAAAGGCAGGCTCAAAGCCCTAGCCCTCAGCAAGAAAGCTTAGAAGCTGTGTACATAGAAGAAAAAAGAAGCCATACACCTGAAATGTCTGAAATGATATCAAATGAAATAAATATGCAAATAGGGAAAACTATGGAGAAATTCAAACCTGAAATACTTGCCCAGGTAAAAGAAGAATTGATAAAAACAGTGAAACAAATAGTGAATGCATCTAGTGAAAACACAGCTAAAAAATTAGAGGAACACAGCAAACAGATAGAATCCCTCAAAGAACAATATAAGAAACAAACAGAATGCATAAAGCAGATTCAAAGAGATATACAGGAAATGAAAAATTCTATTGAAAGCTGTAAATACTGCCTCAATGAGAGTGAAGACAGAATTTCAGACCTCGAAGATAAGATTGCAGCCAGTGAGCAGGAAAGACAAGATCTTTGAAAAATAACAAAGAATCAGGAAATAACAATTCAACACCTGCAAGATGATGCAAAGAAAAATAACATAAGATTAATAGGGATAAATGAAAAAGAAGGGGACAGCCCAAATGATATCAAGAGGATATTTACAG
>PVJX010047836.1:0-11716 GCA_004027295.1 Dolichotis patagonum
ATCAGTAAGTGTAATACACCACATCAACAGAACCAAAAATAAAAATCACATGATCATTTCAATAGACGCAGAAAAAGCTTTTGATAAAGTCCAACACCCATTCATGATAAAAACCCATTCAGAAAGTCAGAATAGATGGTATGTACCTCAATCTCATAAAGGCCATTTATGACAATACAATAGACAACATTACACTAAACAGACAAAAACTGAAAGCCTTCACTCTAAAATCAGGAACAAGACAAGGATGTCCACTATCACCACCCCTATTCAATATAGTTTTAGAAATACTAGCCAGTGCAATGAGACAAGAGGGAGAAATAAAAGGAATAAAAATAGGAAAAGAAGAAGTGAAATTATCGTTATTTGCAGATGACAAGATCCTCTATATAGAAGGCCCGAAAAACTCCATTGAAAGACCAGTAGAGGTACTAAACAAGTTTGGCAGTGTAGCTGGATACAAAGTCAACACTCCAAAATCAATATCATTCCTGTACACAGACAAACAACCTACAGAGAGAAATTATGGAGATATCACCTTTTACAATAGCATCTAAAAAAATGAGATACTTAGGAATCAACCTAACCAAGAACACAAAAGATCTATACACTGAAAATTATACAACCCTAAAAAAGGAGATTGAAGAGGATATTAGAAAATAGAAGGTTATCCCCTGCTCTTGGTTAGGAAGAACCAACATTGTAAACATGGCCAAACTCCCAAAACTGTTATACAGATTCAATGCAATCCCAATCAAAATACCATCAATATACCTTACAGATTTAGAAAAAATACTCCTAAAATTCATCTGGAAACAGAAGAAACCTAGAATGACAAAGGCAATTCTGAGCAACAAAAGCAAGGCAGGAGGCATCTCAATTCCTAACTTGGTATGGCCAATGAAATAGACTTGAGAATCAATGGAACACATTAGAAGATGCAAACACTACCACAAAGACACTTAGCCACCTGATATTTGACAAGGGGCTAAACATGTTCACTGGAAAAATGATAGCTTCTTTAATAAATGGTGTTGGAAAAATTGGCTTTCCACATACCAAAGACTGAAAATAGACCCATGCCTATCACCATACACTAAACTTAAGTCAAAATAGATCAAGGATCTAAATATTAAAACAGAAACACTAAATCTACTGGAAGACAAAGTAGGTAAAAACATTGGAGACTTGGGGGTAGGGAGAGAATTCGTAAATAAAATGCAAATGGCATGGGAAATACTTCAAAGACTCAACAACTGGGATCTCATATTACTGAAAATTTTTGCACTTTGAAAGAAATCACCAACAAAGTGAAAAACAAACCCACAGAATGGGAAAGAATCTTAGCCAACAATCCCTGAGACAAAGAACTGATACCCAAAACGTATAAGAACTGAAAATCATCAAGCCCCCCATATTCAAAGGCCCTGTCCAAAAATGGGCATTGGAGATGAACATATAATTCTCAGATGAAGATATACAAATGGCAAATACACACATGAAGAAATGCTCACCATCACTGGTCCTTTGAGAAATGCAAAACAGCATTGAGATTTCATCTAACCCCAGAAAGAATGACTGCCATCAAGAAAGCAACTGATAACAAATGTTGGGGAGGATGCGGGGGGGGGGGGACACTCTTCCACTATTGGTGGGAGTGCAGACTGGTACAATCACTGTGGAAATCAGTATGGAGATTCCTCAAAAAACTAGGATTGGAAATTCCATTGAATCCAGCTATTCCCCACCTGAGTATTTTCCCAGAAAAATTGAAAACGTCAGGTCACAGAGATATATGTGTACCTATGTTCATAGCATGACAATTTGTGGTAGCTAAATCTTGGAAACAGCCAAAATGCCCATCAACTGCAGAGTGGATGAATAAAAATGTGGTGTTTTTATACAATGCAATACTACTCAGCCATAAAAATGATGATCTTGTGACCTTTATAGGTAAATGGAGCCAACTTGAAAATAGCCTCAAGAGTGAAATAAACAGGACTCATATGAGTAAATATCACATCATCTCTCTAATGTAAAAAATAACAAAAACTGACCCAATACTGGGATCCAAAGAGTATGATAGATACTGTGAAAGAGAAGGGGAAGGAAAGGGCTCTAAAGAGTATAATTAAATGTATGATGTTCAAGATATTTGACCACATTACTGAATTTCTGTTGGAACATTGAACAGAAGGATTTGAGCTGTCAAAGTTTGAGTGTCTAGTCACTATTTATGCTTTGATTTTGTAACTTTGGCAGCTATTTTTTGAGATGACAGTGAGAAATGTATCAACTAGTGATTCTACAATGAGAATTTTATTTTCCTTTGAATGTCTTGAATTCGGTATTGGGCTACCCTTTTCTGCTTTTCTACACTCTAATTTTCTTTTATTTATTTGAAAAAAGAAAAAGAGAAGAAAAATATGCAATATGACAACCATGGTTAAATGTCTTTCACTCTGTTGTGAAAACCTATATTGACATTGTTCTGAGTTTGTTGTTGGTGTTTATACCTTTTGCTTTTTATTCTTTTCTGACTTTTCTCTTTTTTAAATAAAAAAAGAAGGAATACCTGTCCTTTTAAGAGCTCTGTGGTATTCCACGTGCAATGTGATCCTGCCTGGGAGGGTCAGACGTATTTCCTACTTGTTTTTTATATTTATTTTTATATTTATTTTTATATTTATTTATTTATTTATTTATTTATTTATTTATTTATTTTTGGTACCAGGGATTGAAATCACGACCTCATGTTTGCCAGGCAGGTGCTTAAGCCACTGAGCTAAATCCCCAGACCCAGACATATTTTCTACCACCTCCTGTGTTCTCCTTCATCTTCAGAGCAGGGAATCTCCCCTTGGAAATTTCCAGATTCAACTCAGCTGAGATGAATGTGTTTTTCTGTTTACTCAAACACAGAAAGAGAGTGAGTTTTTTAAAAAATTTTATTTAAAGAAAAAAAACAAAAAAGAATACAATGAAACAAAACAGAAAATAAGTAGCAACAATACAGAGTTCCAAAGGCAAAAAATAAATGAACCACAAGAACAACAAAAATCAAAATATACATGCTCTGAATGCATTATTTATACTGTGAGTGTTTCTTCTTACAGTATAGCAACTCACTAATCATTTTAGTATCTCTGCTGGTGGCTGTGAATTTGCACCTTGAACTTGATTAGGAGCCTTTGTTCCATGGGTGCTGAAGGATGTTTAGAAATGACAGGTCAGGGTACTTTGCACCTTACTATGAGCTCAGAGCTGAGGGTGAGATTTTCAAAACCTCTTCCATGCTGACTGCCCTGTTTAGATTTTGTTTAGTAGAAACCTTTGCAAGAATTTATGTTGTCCCAGCAGTGCTGACTGCATGATGTTAATGTCATGTTGAGGGGAACAGGCAAAGCAGTAGATTCAGCGACTTCATGGTCTGCAAGGATCCTGAGTGTGCAGTGGGGCTGACTGAAGAGGAAACATTCTTCCCGGTGCTAAATGGTCTGGGCTGTGAGGGTGACCCATAGGGGTAAAGCCAGGCCTTGTTGTGTTAGAGAAACCAGCAGACTGAAAGACAAAGGAGACATCTGCATTTCTGTTTGTTTCTGTCTTTCAGAAATGGCTGGTCACTGTGATAGATATGGTAAGAACTGATCAAAGACAGCCAGGTACTCTACCTCTGTGCTCCCTCTTTGGAATTCCATAAAAACTTCCCTCCCTGAGCCTTGCTCAACATTTCAGCAGCACACAGAAGCCTAGGATCTTTTTACCTAACCTGCCTTCTGTCCTTCATGTGACATCAGACTTGGATCCCAGTCTGGCGGCTATGCCCAACTCTACTGATTCTCTTACTTTCTCTCACAAAGTTTCCCACAGTCAATTCCATGTACATTTGATCCCATCTCAGCATCAGCTTTTTGGAGGGTCAGAATCAGAGCCAACATCGAGCTCCATGGCAGAAGCTGGGGTATCAGGGAGAAAAGGAAGCACAACAACCCAGGGGACAGGTGACAGTAGATTGGAGCAGAGGGGGGAAAATAGAGGTGGAGACAAATCAAATTTTGCCTTTCTGTCAAAGATAGAATGTCAAGAAAAAATACAAACCCACAGAGACAAAGAATGTAGGCGCTTAGCATCTCAGTGCAAAACCCCATGTTCAATCCTCAACACCATGATAAAGAAAGAGAAAGGTTGCTAGACAGGCTGCTAGACTATGTGCTAAGAGAGGAAGTGGCTATCCAAGGTGCCTCCCTGGGTTTAGTGCTAAGCAACTGGAAAGGTGGAGTCTCCTTCACCTGAGATGTTAAAGCCTGTGAGGAAACCATGTTCTAGGAGTGTCACCAAAGGCTTAATTCGGGATCTAGATGGCTGGAGATTCTATTAGACATGCAGAAAGGAACATCACAGAGACCATTGCTTTCATGAGCCCGATTTCACAATAGGCTGATGGTTGAAGACACAACTTGCAGAGTTGCTGTGTAGCTGGTATTTGATGCCACAGAACTGAAGGTGATCACTAAGAGGTAAGAGAAAGATCATCGTAGGGAAAATCTAGGACGTGAGTCCTAGCACATTCTAGATTTGGCAGGTGAGAAGACTTCATCAAGTGACAAAGAAAGTCAGACAAAAGCAGACTTGTCATAAGCACCTGATGAAGTTCCCATTTTAACAGAGTGTAGCCCCTTTTGAGAGTAAATGCTATTTGCCTCTAAGTCTATTTCGGGTGACTGATTTATTTAATTTTTGAGAAAGGGTCCTGATAGGCACTTCAGGCTCTTGAACCCACTATGGATCCCAGGCTGCCCTCAAACTCAGAGCAATCCTCCTGCCTCAGTCTCGGGAGCACTGGGATTGCATGTGTACACCACCATGCCTGGCTCTTAGGTGATTTCAAAGGAGCCGCTTCGTGAGAGTTTCCTTCCTAGATGCCCTCACATCTTTCTCCATGCTTTTACTGTTTGATTTCTGTTATTTTAGTTTCCTTTCCTCCCAAGCCCTCTTCTCACAGCTCCCTGGGGTGGCCTGTCATAGCAGTGGTGTGCAACTTTAGTGGCACTCTGCCCATCCCCCACTGCATGGAGAAGCCCTTGCTAGGCCCCCATGATGTCATAGTTCCACTCGGCCAATGGGATGAGAGGTCTGAGGCCACGCCTCACTGTGTTGACTTTAGCTCCTCCCTGGTTACCCTTTTGTAGGAGGACTTTGGAGCAGAGTGCAGTGTCTTAGAGTGTTTCCCAGTGATGGAAGGGACTGTCATTAAGTGGTCCCACCCTTTCCCCCCCTTGTCTACAAATTCCTGAGGGCATCAGAAGGCAAAAACTGGCTGCTGCCAAAAAATGGTAAATTGAACAGGGTCCCAGCCCCTGGTCCCAGAGCAAGCCCCCAGCTGGCAGCTCCTAGGCAGTCTGTATCACCCTGGAAACCAATGGAGGGGGGGCATCAGCACTCCAGTGCCCCCTTCAAGCCCTGTCACAGCGCCTCTCCTCGCAGCCAAAATGGATGCATCCACATCCAGGGGTTCACTCCTGTGGCCCCCACATGGGCTTGGCTCTGCTCTCCCACTCCTCCCCCCTCCCTGAGCCCTACATCAGAGGACCCCCTTCCCTTCCCCTGTCTGTGCACAGAGGAGAGCAGGGGCACAGACAGATTCTGGGGACAGAGAGGGAGGAGCAGAGAGTGCTTCAGACTAGCTCCACTGCACACTCTCATCACTAACCCTCAGCTTCCCATCAGGTCCCCTAAAGCGGCTTTAAGCCCTCTCTGGTTTTTCTGGTGAAGACACAGATTACTACCTGGAAGGGCGTGTGAACATGGGAGTGGGTGCACAGAGGATTTGGTCACTGGGCTTCTTAACTTAGACACTGACAGCATCAAAACTTCATCAGGGACCTCAAAATGTTGACAGTCTCTCTGGGTGACCACAGTAGATCAGATCTGTGTGCGTTATTACCAGGAGTTGACTCTACAGAGAGACTCTGAACATTTTCTAATTGTCCCCTTCATCTTTGACTCTCCTCTATGTGTGTGTTTGTGACTGATGATTAGACCCACAGCCTTCAAAAGCAGAGGATGCTCTCTATTACTGAGCTGTGCCCCAGTCTGCTAGTGTCTCTTTCCCCCAGGACTTCTAGGGAATAAGTCCAGGGAGCACATGGCTCCATGCTAAGCCCTTTTTCTTTTTTATTATTTCTATTTGAGGAGGTGTTTTACTACTTGTATCCCCTCAGGCTTCCCTCCTTCTTATCCTGCTATTGCAACACCACCAGTGTTTGGGGTTGCGGGCCTACACCACAGAGACAAAAGTTTCTCTTTCTCTTTCATTGATTTCTTCCTGTTGTTCAGCCGTGTTAACTGTTTGTTTGTTGAGTGACTAACTGATCATTGCAGTGTGTTGTAGGGCTGTTGGCAGCATTAAGCAGATGATATGCATAAGAGTGTTGTATAGAAAGCATGCAGGAGGATGTGAACACAGTGGCTTATTGTTTTTGTGAGTATCATTGCTCTTCTTTCCAGAGTTGAGAGAGTTTCAAAAGCGACAAAAACATCATCACTTTCTGGTGGACAACAGAATAAGTTTTTAAAAAGCATCAAACCTAAGATAGGTGGAGAATGTCACCCACATGAAGCTGTGTGTCATGGCTAGCCAGGCAGCTGAAGATGGGCTGCATTGTCGGTAGAGGGTCAGAGTGCAGATAAGAACAATGTCAGGTGCTAAGGATTCTGCACTGGGGGGCTGGGCCTGTTCTAGCTCAGTGGGAGAGTTTTCAAGAGAGCACTGCATCTTGGGGCCAGAAGAGGGAAAATGGGACAGATGCTAGGGTGCTAGAAGTGTCTGAGGTCACCGGTCCCTCCCTACATCTACTGTCCCCTGTGCCTTGGGCAGGTGCATGAGTCAAAGAAGGAGCAGGCCAGGCAGGCTGAGCCACCACTGTCCAGCTGAGTCAAGCGCAGAAGTGTGTGGGTGAGTGGGGACAAGGGTGAGCTGGGGAGAGCAGGGTGCCCAGGCTGTGGGTGGGGCTTACTCTGCCCCCAGGAGCAGGGAGGATTCAAGGGCACAGTGGTCAAGGGAAAGGCATCTGTGCCAGGAGTTGGAAATTTAGTCCTATCTCTGAGCCTCAGTGTCCCCATTTGCAGAGAGGGGTGTTGTGCCCCCTGCCACCCCCACCCAGGATCCATGCAGGACAGTGGCTTCAGGTCTGGCCAGGATGTGGGTGTGAAGAATCAGTCCTGAGGAAGCCAAGGCCCAAGCAAGGAGCCTGGAGTGGGGGCTGAGTGCTGAGGAGCCTGTTGAGGGCCCAGAGACCTGGACCCTCACCACTGCCTCCATTCTCACTGTGCCCCAGCCCCGCAGCCCTGAGCAGGGCCATGCCTGGAACATCAGCAGCTCCTACAGGAGCTGCAGAAGGTGAAGGAGCTGGAGGCTGTTACGGGGCAGCTGAAGGAGGAAAACCGGGCCCTGCAGCACAAAGCCAGGGAGCAGGAGGAGTGCCCTCTGCAGGTGGAGGCCAGGGCCGACCTGTGGGCTGCGCAGAATAGGAACATCTTGCAGCATGTGCTCCAACAGCAGGTGGTCATCGACTGCCTAGTGGAGCAGCACTGCGGTCTCAAGGAGCAGCTGGCCCAGATGCAGGACAGCTTCCTGAAGCTGGTGCGTGTCCACTGCTCACCCAGCTGCTCACCACCAGGACTTTCAGGGCAGAGAAGCACACTAAGCCCTCTGGCTCCTTCCACCCTACAACACACTGGGACACTGTCCCCTTCAATCATGAAAGTGTCCTGTGAGTCAGAACCCTGCTGGGGCATCTCCTGCACACAGGGGATGATTGTCCATCCTGTCCTGTGCTGTAGACTCCCAGGTGGGGTCCCAGGTCTACCTGTGCTGGTGGCACTGATTACCATTCTCTGCAGAAAGAAGACGACACCAACCTAGTGAGCACCCTGAGCTCAGAGCAGCTCAGACACAAGCAGCTGACACGGAAGCTGGGCCAGTGCAGGAGGACATCATGGAGCTCAAGGCAGTGGTAGGTGACGCCTGCCCCGTGGGGCTGGGCTAGCACAGAGGAGCCACCCATGGGCATGGGAGGAGCTGGGGCCAGAACTAATCTCCCACAGCTGGGAACAAGTGACCCCAGAGTCCTGCAGTGTCTGCCAGAGCAGTTGTGTGAGTATGTGTTGCTTTTGGCCTCTGACTGTTAGATGTGTGTGGCTCTATGGTCCTCCCAGGTCCTGATGTCCTTTCCTTGCCCAAAGATTGATTCATCCTACTGCTAGGAGCAAGCAGGGTAGGGGGGAGGCCCCTTGGGTTCACCCTGGACTGGGTCTCAGCTGCACTGGCCACAGTTTCAGTGCTTCCCATCACCCAGCCTCAGTTGCCATCCCTTCCCATGGATGTCAGCATCTTCTTCATAGAGCTGTTGGATTCCATGAGACAATTTGTGCAAATTGGAGGCTACAAGAGAGCACTTCACACATGTGGCATGGCTCCATCTGATTCTCCACAGCTGAGGCGTGAAGTCCAAGTTCAAGAACAGAGGTTCCAGAGCTGGAGGCTGGGAGCAGGAGGCCAGCAGTTCAGAGTGGCCCCCACTGAATTTCTGTGCCCAGGCTGCTGAGCCCCAGGGGGTGCCTGCCCTCACTGCTGGGTCTTCTGCAGGTGGTGCTGAAGAGCCAGGAGGCCAAGGTGCTGCAGCAGCAGAGAGACCAGCTGCTGGGCTTCCTGTGCCAGCGCACAGAGGCCTGTCTCCAGCTGGACTCTGAAAAGCAGGCTCTGCAAATGGAGCTTCTGAGGGTTTCTGAAACACTGATGAAGGCCCAGCTCAAAGAGCTAGAGGAAAACCAGGCCCTGGAAAGCTGCTACCAAGACCTGCAGAAGACTCAGGTGAGGGAGCTGCTGAGGCCAGGCCCCTGCCTGGGAGGCCCTGGGTTCCTCTGATGGCTCACTTTCCATCCTTACTACAGGAGGTCCTGGGAGCTTCCAGGAAGCAGGAGAAGGAGTCTGCCCCCCGCGGAGTCGTGGCACTGCCCCAGGAGGGTGAGTGCAGGTGTCAGTGCTGCATGGGCTGAGGAACACTCTGAGAAAGACAGTGGAGGAGGCAGAGAGGACAGAGGCTGCTCATTCTCTCCCAGAGGGTGGTGGCCCAGGGGTCCTGGTGAGGTGGGTGGAGGGGAGCCCGAGCCTCCCTCCCCCCGGACTGCTCCCAATACGAAATGAAGGGGATGTGGAGGACAGGAGCACCAAGAGCCCTCAGCCCAACAGCACCACCCCTGAAGACCTGAGCAGCTCAGAGGCCATGGTGAGCTGGGCTGTGCTTTGATCCTGCCCTGGGTCTCCTTCCCTGCCTCTCCCACTGAGGTCCCTTTGGACACCCCAATATACTGGATTCCCCATGCTCTGATTTTCCTGGACCTTCTCTGGAAGCAGTGGTCCCCCCATTCCCCTAGGAGCAACAGGTGCCACAGCCAGAAGGGAGGCTCCTTTGGACTCCATACACCCCGTCCTCTGGAGAGCTCGCCCCACAGAATCACACCCTACCTACACAGATGCTATTTGTCAACATGGGTCCCACCCCTGAGCAGAAACAGCGGGCCCAGCCACCCAGCCACCTGAAGATGCAGAGGCGGCCATGCCCGTGCCTGGCCTATGTGGCACTCCAGACCCAGGGCAAAGCTGATGAGGAAGCCTCAACAGCCAGCACCAGTGGTGACCATGTGGCCACGGTGCAGCTGCAGGAGAAGCTGTTCCACCAGGCTGGGATTGCTGGGCAGGGCAGGTGGCCACAGAGCTCTGACTCTGGTGCTCTGCCTCCTTTTCTGTACAGGTGTCACAGGAGAAGGCTGTGATCAAGGAGAGAGTGGAGGGGCTGGGATATCATGGCATGCTGCTCTGTGGTGATTCCAGCACCACTGGTGAGCTGGACCACGCTCTCTGCAGCAGAGACGCTAAGGCGTGGGATTTGAGGAAGGCCTGCAAGTGACCTCTATTATTCTCCTTTGCACAGCAGAGCACACTGCCATCTGCCCCAAACAGGGGACAATCCTAAGAAAGAGGAATTGTGAGGAGGAGGACGCACAGGGGGAGGAGGAGGATAAGCAAGTGGAGGAGGAAGAGGAGCAGAAGAGTCAGGAAAAGGAGGAGGAACAGGAGGAGGAGGAAGAACGAGAGGAGGAGGATAAAGGCATGAAGGAGAAGGAAGATGAAGGAGAAGGCATGATAAAGGCATGAAGAAGAAGGAGAAGGAGGAGGATGAAGGAGTGGAGGAGGGAGAGGATGAAGGAGCGGAGGAGGAGGATGAAGGAGTGGAGGAGGAGGAGGATAAACAAGTGGAGGAGTAGGATGAAGGAGTGGAGGAGGAGGATGAAGGATTGGAGAATGAGGAGGATAAATGAATGGAGGAGGATGAAGGACTGGAGGAGGATGAAGGACTGGAGCAGGAGGAGCAGGAAAAGCAGCAGGAGGAGGAAAAACAAGTGGAGGAAGAGGAGGAGGAGGAGCAGAAGAAGAAAAAGGAGGAGAAGGTCAAACAAGTGGAGGAGGCAGAGGAGCAGAAGCAGCAGGAGAAGGAGGAGGAGGACAAAGAAGTGGAGGAGGAGGAGGATGAACGAGTGGAAGAGGATGAACAATTGGAGGATGATGAGGAGGAGCAGGAGAAGCTGGAAGAGGAGGACAAACCACTGGACAAGGAGGAATAGATGAAGCAGGAGAAGGAGGAGCATGAAGGAGTGGAGGAGGAGGAGGACAAATGAGTGGAAGAGGAAGATGAAGGAGTGGAGGAGGAGGATGAACCACTGGAGGAGGATGAAGTGGAGGAGGGCGAAGGAGTAGAGGAGGAGGATGAAGGGGTGGAGGAGGAGGAAGATGAACAAGTGGAGGAAGAGGAGGAGTAAAAGGAGGAGGACAAACAAGGGGAAGAGGAGGAGAAGGAAGAGAGAGAGGACAAGGAGAAGGAGGAGGAGCTGGAAGGGAAGGAGGAAGTAGAAATGGAGGAGGAGGAGCAGGAGGTGGAGGAAGAGAAAAAGGAGCATGAGGAGGAGCAGTATGCAGAGGAAGAGGAGGATCATGCCAAGCAGCTGTTCCCTGTGAAGGGAGCGGAGCAGGTAGGTCTGGATGTCTCCTTAGGCTGGATCAGGGCAGACACTGAGCCCCTCTCCCTGTGGGTAAAGCTGCTTGTGCTGAAGGAGGTAGTTCTCTTCCTGGTGGAAGATGGCAGGTCCTGTGAAGACGACTTCAAGGGCACTGCACAGGGCCATGCTAAGGAGCCCACAGTGGGATGCCCACACAGCAAGGATATTGTCACCACAGATGAGGAGAGTGGTGATGCAGGTGTGGGAGGGGCTGGCAGGGGCAGGCAGGGCCAGGGGCACACACTCAGTGCCTGCTGCTCTCTCCCCACAGATCCTGCAGATGGGAGCCCTGCACACACTGAGTAGCCTCCAGCTGAAGAGGCTGTGGTGGGGTGCCCCCCAGAACCCCAGCCACCTCAGAGTGAGATTCTGCACAAGGCCCTGGCTTGGGCCTTCCCCCCAGAGTATAATAGTGTCTGTTTTGGAGCAGCTCTGAGGAGGAGCAAGCCAGAAAACCCAATCTGATCCCAAGATTTTCAGCAGCAAGTCCTGGAGAAGTGGGCCAGGGCTCTGTGCCCTCTTTTCACCCCACTCAGTCCCTGCCACCCTATCTTTCCTCTCCTGAGTGTTTTATTGCAATGTCTAGATGAGTAACAGAAAC
>PVJX010047837.1:0-11705 GCA_004027295.1 Dolichotis patagonum
CTACAATAATCATAAAAATAAAGTACAAAAGAACTTCTGATCAGTGGGCAGCAAGAGAAAGAAGAGATCTGGAATCTGGTAGAACAGCAGAACCTATTTCTAACAATGCTCATAAAAGTAACACCACCCTTACCAACCGTTACCTTTCTTATTGAAAACACTGATTGGCCAGGATAAATCACAATAGCATGAAGGTAAAAACAAATTTCAGCTTAGCCAGGAGCACTGGGATTCAGGACTGTTTCCATCTTGCAGAAAGGATGAGAGGAGGTGCCCCCTCCACATGTGCCCCGCAGCCCTTACACACAGACCCACACAAGAGAAGACACAACAAGCGCAGCATTTTCTCAAATAAGAACTGATGGAAAAATCAGATCAAAGGTAAAACTATGCTGTTAAAAACATTAAGCTTCAAAATTTTATCCAGTGCTTTAAGAAATTATTAAAATCATTTTTGAAATGAGATATTAAATGTATTTAAATCTGGGCTTTTCTGTACCTAATTGTTTCTCTTACAAAAAAAATTTTTGTTTTTAAAACATCAAGAGCAGGAGCATGCTGCCAGGACAGAAATAACCATGTCTGCATTCACACGCTCTAGGCATCTCAGTCTTGTTTTGCATTTTTCAAAGCCTGAAGTCTCTCTAGTAGCGGAGGATGAGAATAATGCCACATTGAAAACAACCAGTCAGAAACAGGGAATCCCAAATTATCTTTGTTTAGTTTGATCAAAGCAGAATATAAGTCTTTAGCCTTCCCAAGTTTCCTGGCAAATGCATCAGCCTGGAACTCAAATCTGCGACTTAGGACTGTGAGGCAAAAAGAAAGAACCTGGAAAAGAAAAGGAAAGAGAGTTTTAGCGGCCCAGGTCTCTGCTGTCACTGAAGGGTTCTGAAACTGACTGTTGAGCATAAGACAAAGGGAGGCAAATGAAGCCTGGGGTAGAGTGATTATTATGGACTGAGCCTTTTTTGCTTTAGGCAAGCAGATCAGACATATATATATACACACACAAATATCATCCTTACTAAAAAAAACTGCAGTTTTTTTAGCTGGGTATGAAGGCACACACCTGTAATTCCAGCACCAGGGAGGCTGAGGCAGGAAGATCTGAGTTTGAGGCCAGCCTGGCTTACATGGTGATTTCAAGGCCAGCCTGAACTACATAGTGAGATCCCATTGTAAAAAAAATAGTTTTTTAAAATTTCAGTTTTTGAGAATCTGCCATACGCCAAGCATGGAGGCAGGCACTTTATGTGTTCTGCAGCAATCTTATTTCCACTTTAAGGCTGAGGCAGGTGAAGCTCAGAGAGATCAGACAACATTCAGGAAGTCACACAGGTGGAAGGTGTGGTGCTGCCCTCCTTGGGGACTCCAACGCTAATGCACAGGACTTTCTAGAGTCCAACTGTAGTCCTGGTAATTCGTATGCAGACTTTCGGCTGGGAATGCAGGCTCAGTGGCACAGTGCTTTGCCTATCATGTGCAAGGCCCTGGGTTCTCGATCACCTACCTGCCTTTAAAGAATACTGACAGTTTTCAAGATTATTCTAAAAAACTGCCACAGCCCCTGATAATCTCAAAACTCGATTTTCCATAATTGTTCTGACCTACAATAGTATCACCAGAATAAGTACCATGACACAGAAACTTCCATCTGACAATATAAATCCTGCTAAGTGTGGTAGCACATGCCTATAACCCAGCACTCTGGGAGGCTGAAGCAGGGGGATCATTGGTTCAGGCCTAGTTATGCCAATTTAGTGATTTATTGAGACTCTATCTCAAAATTAAAAAAAAATTATAAAGGACTAGGCTGTAGCTTGGTGCAAAAGCTCTGGTTTCCATCTGGGGATTTAGCTCAATGGTATAAGCACCTGCCTGGCAAGAGTGAGGTCCTGAGTTTGATTCCCTGTTACCCCCTCCCCCCCAAAAAAAGCCCTGGTTTCCTTATGGTATAAGAAAGACAAGAGGGAGGGAGGAAAAAAGAAAGGGAGGGTGAGAAGGCGAAGAGAGAGGAAGGGTGGGAAGGGAAACAGGAAGGAAGGACAGAAGGGAGGAAAAGGAGTGAGAAGAGATGAAAAAGGAAACAAGTTCTGAGGGGAAAACTTTGTCAACTGAAATATGACAGGTACTTCAAATATTTCAATATCAAAAAATTTTAGAAAGGTTAAAAAAAAGCAGTCGTTAATGTCAGTAGCAGAGTTTTAAAATAAAGTCCGGGAATCCCTTAAATATTTCCTAATTTTGTCTGAAATTTCCTTTCAAGTCTTGACATACTTTTGGAGGAGAATCATACACTGAGTTGGGTACCATGGCACATGTAGCTGGAAGACTGGTGAGTGGTTAGGTACTTCTGTAATCCCTCCTGAGTAGCTGGGATTATAGGCGTATACCACTATGCCTGGCTTTCTTTATTTATGCTTTTTTGAGACAGAGCCATATAAGCTGGCTTGGGGTGGCCTCAAATTTTTGGTCTTATTGCCTCAGCTTCCTGAGCACTAGGATTATACCAGTAATCATGTGACCTGATTTACTTAAATAATTTTTTTGTTTCTTCCTTTGTTGTTGAGCTAAAATCACTGCTACTATCTGTGTGATTTTCCATTACAGTATGTACAATCTTTTCTTTTCTTTTTTTGAGACAGGGTCTCACTGTGTAGTCCAGGTTGGCTCTGAACTCACTGTGTAGCCCAGACTAGCCTCAAACTTGCAGCAAACCTCCTGCTTCAGCCTCCTAAGTGCTGGATTACAGATATGTGCCACCACACCTGGCCAGTTTTCTTCTTTAACCTGCTTTACACTGGGCTGCAAATTAGCTAATCAAGCAAGCTCATTAAGTAATAACTGTTGGACTTTAAACTGAATAGGACGGTCTTCTCTCCATAAAGATAGGAGTGCTACTGGTCTCTTAATCTGACCATAAATACACTCAATTATCATTGGTTTTGTCCCTTCACACAGAAGATTCTGCCCAAGTACCAGTGAATACATGGCCTAGCATACCTAGGATGCAGCCTCCTAACATTGGTCTCTATCTACTAAATCTCTGAGGCATGTATAATACCAAGGTTTTCACTGCCTAAGTCTAATTCTCTACTCCTATCCCACAAATAAATAAATGCATACAAACTTGGATTTTTCTGTTATTTTTTCATAATGGTCAGTCAATCAGGGGACTAAAAGACTATTTCAACTACTCGTTAAAGCTGTACAGTTTTGTTGACTTCTTTTTATACTACCCTAAAGGGTTTAGATCTGTAATAGGCAAAGGGTTATGTGAGAGAATTTTAAAGATTACACATTACCTCATTGTAAGGTGAAAAAATAAACTGGAAGATGATCAGTAGTCCAATTAGAGTAGGCTGGCTATCATAAAAACCAAATGCAGCAAAAAGCTCCTTTCGACCAATTAATACAGCAAATAAGAAAAAACACAGGAAAGAATTCATCTAGAAAACAGGACATGAAGATTTAAGTTATTTGCTGAGCATTTCACTGGGGGATAAGCAGATCACAAAAGCAGAATCATGGTGGAATTTTAATTGCGGTATTAGTGGGAATACAGCAAAAGTTACTTAGGTGGCTTTACAGTTTCCCTTTTAATGTCAAAAGGCAAATAAAATTTCTCAAATGTGTAAATGTTAACGTTAAATGTTTTCTGCAAGGAAAGGCTTGATTTGGTGTCTTATCATTGAGGGGCTGATGTAATCAATAGCAATGGGATATTTTCTCTCCAAAGCGAAGGAGTTAGAATGATCTGGATTTGTTCTGTAAGACCACAATCAGACACAAAGATTCCAACTCAGCTATAATGTGAGGCTGCAAAGCAACAGGTTTCCCTTGAGTGCTCTTTAGGAGGACTTTAGGAGTTGTACGAAACAGGACAATCAAAGAAAAAAAAATGCAGCTATCTATCTTTACTAATACACAAGAAAGGGAGAAAAAAAAATCAAAAGCCTGGGGTGGGGAACACAGCTCAGCAGCACAGCATCTGCCTGGAAAGCATGTGGACCTGAGTTCAATTCCCAGTGCCCCCCAAAAAGCAAAAGCCTGTCCTACACCATAACTTCTTTGTACTAGACATAAACGTTGAGAACAAATGCCATTCTTTTCTCTTAGAAACTTAAAGGCCACACATACTATAATTAAGTGTACTGCTCTGAGCCATTTACCAGGGTAATGCAGATGCTGCCACAAAGCATCACCAGGGGCCCAGGCTCTGTGACTCAGCCCTAATCACACAGTGGGTCCACGTGACAAGCTCCAACCAGAAGCTCACAATGAAGATGCCCAGATACATGGTCTGTCCATCTTTGTCAAATAACTATTGTCCTTTTGATTTAGGTTGCTACTGGACCCTCCTGGATGGAGGCTTGCTGGCCATAGGACACCTGAGCTGTTCCCCCTGAGCCAGATGCTACGGAGTCACCCAGCCAGAAACTGGTATCCCCAGGGCACCCATCGTCAGGTGGATGTGTACACAAAGGTGTGTAAATGAAGCAAGCCAGAAGGCAGAAGAAAAAAGCAGGTATTCCTACTCTGGTATGTTGTTTCCTGAGGCTGTTCCACCCTTCCATGGGTCCTTCCTCCTGAGGAGTTTCCTACAGTCACTCAATGGAGGAAAAGAAAAGCACTGGAGCCTGGCCTGGCGTGGTGACTCACACCTATAATCCCAGCACTCTGGAGCTTGAGCCAGAAGAATCGTTAAGTTTGAGACCAGTCTGGGCTACATAGTGAGCTCAAGGCCAGCCTGAACTGTATAATGACACCCGGTCTCAAAAAGACAAAAAAACAAACAAACAAAAAAAAAAAAACACTGGAGCCTGTTACACATATGACAATACAATATGCCAGCTTGCAAGGCAGTACAAAGGGAAGCACTTGAAGCCTGGACAACTTTAAGCAGACTATCTCCCTGTCCACTCAGCAGAGGAGACGGCCTGAGCTTAGGACATACAGTGATTTACCAGTAGCAGGCTACCAGCGTTTAGATGGATGAGGGCTTTGGAACAAACTAGAACAGGGATGATGAACCGTTTAGAGCTTTCAATGATAAACAGCCATCTGTGTCATGTGAGCCACAGGTTTGCCACCATTCAACTAGAGGATGACTACTGGGAGACATGTGAGAAGCTTCCAAAATCAGCCCAGGGGATGCTAATCCTTGGCCTAATATGAATCCCAAGGGCAGAGGAAGCTCTTGGTGTCTGCTCTGTGGCATCAGCCTCTCTTTCACAGCCACTTCAGAACTTGGTCAAGGGGCTCATAAACAGTGGCCAAGATGACAGAGATGGAGTTGGTGTATCAGTCAACAATAGACTAATCCCCACTGGCCCAGTCTGCTAGGAGATGCAACTGACCCCAGACCTGACTAGCTATCAGTTTAGGGTCCCGCCTACCATCTTGTGATAGGCCAATTCCACTGAACTCCTTCCTTCAGGGGAAGGGAAAGGGCAGTAATTTTCCTTACTAGACCAAACACTTAATTTGAACTTGGATTTGGATTTATTTAATGTTTTACTGATTGCATGTATCCATACAACACATCTCTAAGCCAGAAACTTACTTTTATATCTAAAGAGATAAGGCGACAGGCTTTCAGAGACTTCCCATTCCACTCATCCCCCAGAACCAACTAGGGGACCTTTCTGACAGGTACAGAGACCCACCTAAGACTCAGGGAAGGCTCTGAACTTAGAACCAGTGCACAGGATTTAGTGCAGCTTCATCCACATGTGCAAACCTGCTCATTCTGGTGTATTAATACCCAGAGGAGGAATATTATTGAAATGATTTTCTTCTTTGCATTTCCTATAATTTTCAGTGAAATTACTTTAAATGATCAAAAACATTTTTAAAAAGCATGCTAAGACCTGGGAACATAGTTTAGTGGTATGGCACTTGCCTAGCATGTCCAGGGCCCCAGGTTTTATACCCACCATGGGGGGTGGGGCCAAGCATTTTCATATCCTATTTATCTATGCTTTCTCCTTTTGATCCTCACAACTCTTACATCTAAACCACTCTGAATATGGTGACAATGACAGTGATAACAATAAACATTTACATAATAGTTACCTCACTCCAGGTAGCCTCCAACAGGTATTATTCATTTAATTATTAGTCCTATGAGGTATCATTATTTAATGAAGGAAGAAACAGCTGAGAAAAGTTAAGGAACTTGCCTGAGGACACAGAAGAAATTGAGGCAGGAAGCCTCAAAAAGAGCTTCCACGGGAAGCCTTGCTATGAAGTTTCTCTTTTTTTGTGGTACCTGTAACAAGGGGATGTTCTATGACTGAGTTATATTCTCAATCATTTTTATTTTTATTTATGTTTTTATGGTACTTAGGATTGAACCCCAGGGTCTTCACACTGATCTGCATCATTAGATTTTTTTAAAAAAATTTTGAAACTGGGTATGGTGACACACACCCATAATCCTAACACTCAGGGAGGCTGAGGCAAGAGGATCACCACCAGTTCAAGACCACCTTGAACTATCCAAGCGTCACCGTCTCAAAAAAAAAAAAAAAAATTAAGACAGAGTCTTGTTAACAGAGTCTTGTTACCCAGCCTGAACTTAATCGTCATACACTCTGCCTCAGCCTCTTAAAGAGCTAGGATTACAGGCATGAGCTGCCTCCTTAGGTTCAAGTCTGTCTTAACCTCTCTAGGATATGACTTCTTTTGCCTGACACATTCCTAAACTGATGACTGTGCTATAAAAATAAATTGTCACTTCAAACTTACCTGGCTAATAATGATATTTTTGACTGTATGTCCCAACTTCCAGTGCCCCAGTTCATGGCCTAGTACAGCAAGCACCTCCTCATTTTTACATCCTTGTTTCTTATTCTGAATCAAAGGATAAAAGGAAAATAAATTATCAACAACCAGCAAAGAGTTTATATCTCCTAGTCCAGTAGTACTCCTGTATAGACTTTTTTTTTTGGTCCTGGGGATTGAACTCATGACCTAGTGCTTGCCAGGCAGGCGCTTACACAGCTGAGCTAAATCCCTGGCCCTTCACAGACTTTTGTGTGTAACAAAACATTCCCTAAGCCACCACTCTAAGTGAGACATGGGTTAAGCACTGAAGGTACAATCACCAACAGGCAGATGCTCCCTGACTCTGCTAAGGTTACAGTCCAGGGCAGTGGTAGTGCACCTATGGCAGGTGTGCCGTCATCACTGAAAGCTCTAAAATGTTCACCATCACTAGTCTAGAATAATTTGGATTCAGAAAAGAAAATGGAAAAAATGTAAATTTTTATCAATAAGACAATAAATCAATATAACCATATGAAGATCATATTATAAAGCCATTAGAAATTTTGTTTTCAAAGACTGTATTCTGACATAGGGAATTGCTCATGACATACACAATCAAATAATTACAAAGGGGTGATCAAAATATACCTGAATTTTTATTTAATTTAAAAATCATTACAGTAAAAGATGTTGTCATTAATCTTCCTCAAAATATTCCCCCTTCGAACACATTTACCTATTGTTCTTGCCACTTTCCAAAGCAGTTCTGAAGTACTCTTTCCTGAGGGTTTTTACAAGATCTGATTAAAAAATAAGGTGAATGCTACTTCTGCATGGTATCCAACAGAAAAGCAGGCTGATACAATGTGTCTTCCTCTACCTTACTCACTCTGGCACTTCTGGCTCTTCTCCACAGTCAACGATGACCACAAACGGTAAATGTTTTGAACCAATTCAGGGTATCAAGACAGGCATGACAGTACAAGACATTCATGAAAGAGGACTTCCAAAACTGTTTCAGAAAGTGGTAAGAATGATGGGGTATGTGTGTTTGAAGTAAGAGGGAATATTCTGAGGGAGATTAACAGCAACGTGTCTTTTACTGTGATACATTTTAAACAATTAAACATTCACCGTATTTTTCAATCATACCTTGTATTTGTTAGAAATGTTCTCAAAGATTATGTCCTCCCATGGAATATGGTTTATTGGGAGAAGGAAGCAGGAAAAAACACAGAAAGTATAACAAAGTGTTACAGTTATTTCTATATGGTTAAACTGTAATAATGTAAAACTATTAGATATCCATTTTCCAAATTATATGTAAATATCTTATTTTACTCATGATTCAAAAATACATGAAGAACATTTTTAAAAATTGAGACTTCAAAGAAAAGATAAAGAAGGAACACTCACATCTAATTTAGTCAAGAGATTTCTTTCTTTCTTTTTTCCCCCCCCTAAGAAACCCACAGGATGGGAGAAATGGAGAGATAAAAGCATTTGTCAAGCAGGGAAGTGGATGGGCAAATGATAACTGATTAAGTAAATCAAAGAAAGTTGAATCATAAGCTAGCAGTAGAAAATAAATGGAGATCCAGTCTAATTTATACCACTGAGGCTCAAAAGCTTGGAAAATAACAGCACTAGTTAGCTCTGCAACTGTGGGAAAAGAAGAAGTGGCTAAAATAAGAATTGGGCAAAAGCTGTTTGAGAAATGGCTAAAGCTATGCACAGGCAAATGCTCCTCTTCCACTGTGGCAGGAACCTTAATCTCTCTGGAGAGGCAAAAAAAAAAAAGGCCATGGACTAGGTGTGGTGGGCAAACCTATAACTCCAACATTCAGGAGGCTGAAGCAGTGGGGTCTCAAATTTTAGCCCAGTCTGGGCACTTGAGCAACTTAGTGAGGCCCTGCCTCAAAATAAAAAAATTAAATTAAAAGCTAAAGAACCCAGGTGTAGTGGTGCATGCCTATAATCATAGCACTAAGGGGGTCAAGGCAGGAGGGTTGCTCTGAGTTCAAGGCTAGACTGGACCACAGGGGCTGGGGATTTAGCTCAGCGGCATAAGCACCTGCCTTGCAAGCGTGCGGTCGTGAGTTCGATCCCCGGCACCAAAAAAAAAAAAAAAATAGACTGGACCACAAAGTGGGTTTAAGGCCAGCTTGAACTACATAGTCAAACACTGTCTCAAAAAAGAAAAAAAAAGGAAAGGAAAGGAAGGGTCAGGTGTAGTGGTGCATGCCTGTAATCCCAGCACTCGGGATGCTAAGATAGGAGAATTATTCTGAAGGCTACACAGCAAGACCCTGTCTTAAAAAAAGAAAAGAAAAGATCAGACAATAAGACACTCTCCCAGAAAGTACAACAAAGAGATTAAGAAATAGAAAACAGCAGAAAGGATAAGAAAGTTCAGTATTAGAAACCCAACACTTAAGTAATAGGAGCTCTGAAAAGAGAGAAAGAAAAAACAGAGAAGAAATTATAAACAAAATAATTCCAGAAAATTCTCTAGAACCAAGGACCTCAATATCCAGATCAAAAGGACATAATGCAAATCCCCAACACAATGGATGACTAGTATGGAAGGATCAGTCATCAAAAGGCTGCAGATATTTCAGCAACCAGGCAGGCAAGGGATCATTGTGAGTGACTTCGCAATCCTGAAGAAAAAGTATTTCCAGTGTAGAAATCTATATCGAAGCCCAAGCAGCTAGCCAAGATGACAGAAACATGAACATGAGCCACTAAGTCACTCTGAGAGCACAAATCCAGAAACCTTACCTAGTATTCGACCTTCCTCAGGAAGCTAGAAGAGGGTATATATTCTTCACCAGAGTGAAGGGGTAAATTAAGGAACGAAAGAACACAGAAGAGAGGAAAGGAAATCCATAGGACGATGGGAAAAGACAATCCCAGAACACTATGCACTAGGTATAAATTAAATGGTGGACTCCAAAGATAATTCTTGGGGGCTGCCATCATCAGGTCCCTCCGCTGCTGTACCATGTTCTAAATCTGATGAATCTAGTGGAAGGTGTATGCCAGTAAGAGGAGAAAGTAAATCAACATGGATTCCAACCTACAAAAGGGCAAAACGAAGATTAAGGGTGACTACCGAGGAAGGTCTACCACAAGAGCTGCGTAATAGAACTTCAGAGGAACTTTGTCACAGACACAAAGGACAGGATACAAGAGGGATAAAGAGGACTAAAACTGACAAGGTTGATGATGCAATTATTCTTCTAGGAAAATTACACGGATAGAAGCTGTACTCTGTGAGCATAATCAATAAAAAGATACAAAAAAATTAATCACACCAAAAAGGAATTTTTAAAAAGGAATTATTAAGCAAAAGGGAATAATAGTCCAATAGGGAATAATAATCGCACTGGTATAATAATGTAAACGTTGAATGTTGATTAAACCAAGAATTGTACCATAATTATATTGGAAGTACAAGGGAAGGGAAGCACAGGAGAAATTAGGCCAAGACAATGAAATTGCTACCTACTATAACTAAAAGTCCACAGTGGCAACAGATAGTAATGCACATATATTACTTAGAAATACCAAAGTGTGTATGGAGAGCAGCAGCAGCAAGCACAGGAAACAGCTCCATTTTATAAGCTGTTTTGTATTCTTTGAAATTTTAAGCAATGTTGGCACTGTTCTAATAAAAACTAATGTTAACATTCATTGGAGCTCTGCTCTTAATTTTAGTATAACCTCTTGAGCCAATATACATAAAAAGACAATTATCTACATATAAGCGTACACATATATTACACATATGAAAGCTGGACTGGGAAAAATTGAAAAAATAACAAAAACTGCTATTATTTATTAAGCAGTACATATGCACTAGGCCCTCACTTTTATATATCACAACTACCCATATGAGGTGAGTACTCTCATTCCCACTTTACAGAGAAGAAAATTTAGGGATTATGTCAGGGGAAACTGAGATTTGAAGCCCAGTAGTCGGATGCCAGAGACCTGTAGTTTCATTTTTGATACAATCCATGACGGCAAAGATAAATTATTCAATATTTATCAATAAAATAAACCATTTTAGTAGCACACATGTAATTATTTGAGAATTACTAGTGCACTGTAAAACAAACATAAATGATAGGCAGGTATATAAGTGATGAAGTATATTCACAAAGCTTAAAAATATTTTTTTCCTAATTATTTGAGATTGAGCCCAGGTGTTTATACTTACTAGGCAAGTATCTAGCCCTACGCTACATCCTATTCCTTTAAAAAGCTTTTATTTTTGGTACTGGGGACCTAACTCATGACTTTGCGCTTGCCAGGCAGGCACTTATGCCATGAGCTAAATCCTTGGCCCCTAAAAAACTTTTTAAAATCATGAGATATGGTCTTGTTAAATTGCACACGCTTGCCTAAAACTTGCAGTTCTCTTGCCTCAGCTTCCTGAGTAGCTGGGATTATGGGTATATGCCAATCCACTCAGCTCTTTCTCTTTATATACTTTCCACACTTGATGTAATAGTGCCATGACCACATTTACACACATGCACGCACACTTACCAATACACAAGAACACATCGAAATACTTGCCTCTGATACATTACTGAATATATCATTTAAGAAACCCCCAAAACAAGCCAGACGTGGTGCTGCACACTTGTCATCCCAGCACTTGGGAGGCTGAGGCAGGAGGATCGTCGTGCATTCCAGACCATCCTGGGCTATAAAGTAGCTCAAGGCCAGCCTGAACTGCATAGTGAGATCCTGTGTCAAAAAGACTAGACAACACACAAAACAAAACAAACAAAAAAATCCCCCAAAAAACTTCCCATCACACAAAATGTATAATAAATTATAATAAATATCAGTTTAAACATATAGTTAAGATCATTAGAAAGTAAGAAAAAGTCAAAAGTAAAGAATTGAAG
>PVJX010047838.1:0-11715 GCA_004027295.1 Dolichotis patagonum
GTTGTTTAAGGCTCCTCTAGAGGGTGCAGGCTAGGAGCTTTAGCCCTCTTCAATAGGTTATCAGAGATTAGAGTTCACCCAGGGGCAGTGTGCACTAGCTCCTCCCTTCTGGGCCAGTCAACCTTTGCAGGCCTTCACTGCGTCAGTGTGCACTGATCTCAGGGAAGTAACTGGGTCCCCGCCAGGGGCGTGGCCTAGTCCAAGCAGATTCCACCAATCCGCTCGGCGAGGGGAATAACCAGCTGAAGCCACTTCCTTATGGAGTTAGGGCTGTCCTGCCCAAATCCAACATGTCATCCAGTCAGTTTCCCCTTTCCCGTGGAAGGGTCTTATTCTCATCACTCACCATGTCCCCGAGAACTGCTGGACTGCCCGACCTCCGACTTCAGCGTGGCTGAGGTGGGAATTCACGGTGCCTCTGGGTGGGTCGTGTGCAGTGCCGGTCCCGGCGAGCTGCATGCCGGGCTGTTCAGCTCCGGGCTCCGGCGGTTCAAGCCAGTTGCTTTGGCGTGGATCGCTTGTTCAGGTCAGGCGGAATTCAGGCGTCTCGAGGCGGGTGCCGTGCTCGCTGATCTTATCTTCACTAATAGTAGCCCCAGGACCTCTTATTCGAGCGGGTTTTTGCGCTTTAGTTTCTTCCTGTGTTGTGAGAGTCTATCTCTCTCTGTTTGGGTCTCTCCAGGGTGTTTTATTCTGGCATTTGAGCTGTCTCTCTCAGAGAGGGTCTCTCTCCTGCTACCTACCAGTCTGCCATCTTGTCTCTTCTCTAAATTTGATATCTTTTATTAGATATCAAATAAGAAGAAAAAAGTCACTGTATCCATTCAGACAGTCACAGTTTCTCATATGCTTGCTTCTTTTTTCACAAGCCAGATATATACATTGAATACTCTTTTCTTCTGCCTTAAGGACCTTTTTCAATATTTCTGGTATTGCAAGTCTGCTGGTGAACAATTCTTTCATATTCATTAAGTCTGTAAAAGTGTTTGTTTCACTTCTGTTTTTGCAAGATATTTAAAAATCATTTTAAAAGAAATCTAGATTGACAGTTTTCTGTATTTCTATAAATATTCTTAGATTTTTTTCTGGAGCATAATTAAATTGTTGTGCTTTTCAGTGTTGTTAGGTGGCATCAAAGCAGCATTTAATCTTATGCTGATGCTTTACTGCTACTGAGGCAAGCCTTTTTGTAGTTCTCTAACCAGTGCTCCAAAAGACACAGATCCAGAGTATTATTGTTACTACTTTATCCTTCCTGCCTCTATCCTTCTAGCTTGACCTCACTACCCATCTTTCTGTTGACTCCCTCCCCAGACTACGTCGTATGTATTATGACACCAATAGCATGTTGCAGGTGCTCCTGCTACCAGAAGCTAGAGTGATGAGGCCACTTTAGTGTAACATGAGCTCATGAAACCAAACTCTTGAAGTGTGTTCAGTGCTGTCTTTTTTGTCAGTCTTCCAGTGTGAGGGAAAGGCCACACCAGGCAAGCAGATTTACAGACACACAGTGATTATGCAACTGATCATACGTGCCAGGGCAGGGGATTCTTGCCTCCAAGTTTCCTCCTCCCTGCCCATCACCCTCCCCGAGGCTGCTCACAGTGGTCTCTTCTTTCTTTTCCTATCTCTAGTCAGCCAAGGATATGCCTTTTTTCTCTTATCTTGCCTTGTTCAGAAATGTTATCTTTGTGGAGGCCTAATTTGTTTCAACACCTCTTTCACCTCCTAGGACCTTCACTCCCTTGCTTTCTTACCAAGGTCAATACCAGTCCCCTCCCTGAAGAAGCTACTCCTTATCTATGTAGCAAGGGTGCATTTTATTCCACAAAACCACAGGGCAAGAAATGCCACGTTCTTTCAGTTCTTTAAATCAGATTTTTTTTTTTTTTTTTTTTTTTTGGTACTGGGGATCGAACTCACGACCTTGCACTTGCCAGGCAGGCGCTTAAGCCGCTGAGCTAAATCCCCAGCCCTTTAAATCAGATTTAATCTGAAGTAGCAGAGAGTTCAATCTCTTTCCTTCCCTGAGCTGCTTCTACTGTCCACCCCACTCGGCTCAGGTCATGCATGCTCACGA
Organism: Dolichotis patagonum; assembly: GCA_004027295.1. Taxonomy (NCBI): domain Eukaryota; kingdom Metazoa; phylum Chordata; class Mammalia; order Rodentia; family Caviidae; genus Dolichotis; species Dolichotis patagonum. The sequence continues at coordinate 2,081 of PVJX010047838.1, forward strand.
TGTCCTCACAGCACAGCATCTTCAGGGAAGGTTTACCTGTCTCTGGTGCTTTCCTGGCCCTGATACTCACTTGAAGGAGAAACCCTGAGTTCTCTGGCCAAATTTGGGGAAGGCAGGTAGCTCTCAGGGTGAGTGCATTGACTGTTAAGTTATCACCCTAGCCACTGACAACTGCCAAGGGACAGACCAATCTGTTTGGGGGAACCCTGAAGGACTTTATCTTTGTCTCTAGTTGAGCAAGTAACCACCTTCCCCATCTTATTCAGACTGCTGTAACAGAAACGTGTGTCTTACACATTTGTTTTCCATCATTCCAAAGAATAGGAAGTGGAGCAAGCTGTCTCTGTCTTCCGGTAAGGTCACTGTTGCTGCTGGTGAGACCTCTGTCCTCAGGACCTCATCACTGCCCGAAGACCCTACCATCACATTTGACATGAGGAGTTTAACCTGTACATTTGGCGAGCACACAGTTCTTTTTACAGCAAATTGTTTGTAAAAATCTAAGAAGTTCTTGCTTCTACTTCCTGTTCAGGGTAACCCACCATCACATCCCTCGGAGAGGGAAGTCTTTGGGAAAAGCAAGCTGGGGAAGACATTGCTTTCTCTGCGTGGCATGAGGCTCTGGCTCACACAAGCATCATGCAGAGAGACAACTGCTGTCCTACACGTGGCCAAGGAAACCTAACTGAAAACAGCCAACATTCAGATTGAATCTTCTGTGTTCTGCCACTTATTAGTGGTCTCATTTCCTTCGCCTATAAACTGGGGATCATACAAGCATTGCCTTCTGACACACCCTAGGGTTTTTTTTAGGATTAAATGAGTATAAAGGGATAAAACAGTGCTATAGGAATGCTAGCTATTGTTACTGTCAGCTAATTATGCTGATGGTGACATTTTCTCTGTGCTGTGCATTGTACACAGTTAGACAGGTTACTTGTAAAGCGTCCAGAGTCAGCACTTAGGGTGACTATCTTGTGTAGCTAGAATTACCTTTCAGTTCCTTTGGAGACTCACCATAATTTTTCTTGCTAGGTCCAACCCAGCCAGTCTTCGTGGGCCAGCATTAAATCCGACTGTGCTGCTGAGGGTGAGCACTGGATGAAGGTGTTGCTTAAAGATTTATACCTCTCCTCTCACAGCCAAGCAGGAACAGGCCTTCATTTAGTGAAAAACTGCAGAATCATCCATCCTGCCTAATTTTTTTTCTTCACTTTCTCCTTCTGTTGAGTGCATATCATTGAAATCATATAAATTAAGCCCATAAAAGCCTTAACTCCAAGGCTGCCTAAAGTTCACTCCAAACTAAGCATAGGTGGGTAGGAAATTAAAGTCCCTTTTATAATAGACAGCTAAGTTAGGCAGAAATATTATAGGCAGTCAAACAGGGCTAGGCCCTCCAAGAATCCAGTGCAGAAGATAAGAACACAGTGTAACTGTGGGTAGAGGTGCACTCATTAAGGCCAGGCCTGAAGACAAAAATGGAATGATTCCACCTACATACTTCCCTGAGGGATAAACAATAATGATCATTTTCTAAATAGGCATCAGTCACCTGGATGGGGACCAAGACCTCCCTGACCCATTCTTTCCAGTAAAGAACTTTGTTCTTACCATGTACACTTGCTACGTGACTTGCTTCTCCATTGGATAAATGTTACCTAAGCGACTATTCTTGTAATCTTATTGGTTGGCCATAGTTTTATCCCACCTTATACCCACCCCATTATTATGTAACTTCTTTGTGATTTTTCTCTATAAAACTTCCATTAGAAAGTGGGATCCTCGCCAACCCACTTAGGACCCCTCCTGTCTCTCAGGAGCAGTGTCTGTATCCCCAGTAAATATTTCCTACTAATAACCTCCTTGGTTCCTTAGACCTCATTCTTTGATTCTGGGGAACACCAACTCAGCATATCAGACATATAGCAGGGTGAGAGTTAGAGTCTTTCCCATGTATCATTTAGAGGTTCTATATCATCCCTATATCACTTTTATTATACTATTGGCCCGATATGGCAGAGAATGAAAAGTTTTCTCATCCCATGATGCTCACGACGGTAGATCATCTTTCTCCTCTCTTAGGAAATGATGACTAGCAACTGACATGATCGAAGTCACCTCTCTACCCCTTGTCACAGACATTGGTGGATACTGTGGACGCTTTACACAGGGAGTTAAGGGTCACGTATCAGGTGTCAATGAGGGATGCCTTCACCCCTGGTGGCAGCTTTATGAGAGTTATTCAGATGTACACAGCTGCTGAGCTCTCTTCTAGTTTATACTGATATGTGATAGACTCTTCTAAAAGAGATGCCACAGGGCCAGGGCTCAGTGGCTCAAGCACTTGTCTGGTAAGCACAAGGTTTTGAGTTCGAGCTCTGGTACCAATAAACAAACAAACAAACAAACAAATAAATAAAAGAGCTGATGCAGACCAATATTAGTCACATAGATTTAAGTATGGGAAACAAAAAAAAAAAAAGAAAATCGGAAAACAGTACACTGGATCAAGCACTCCAAAAGTTTAATTTTCTCTTTCTTCTGGTGTTACTTAGCTGAATGGTCTCAGGCAAATTCCTTCCTCTCTCTGAGACTCAGTTTTCTCATCTGTAAGATGATTTGGTTGCACATGATGACTTCTCAGCTCAAGCATTCTGTTCTGTGATTCATTTAATTCATGTGAAATCTTTCTTGAAACCTTCATATTACAGGAAAAACTTTGGGTAATGGGGCATACAATGTTACTCTTCCTTTAGCAAAGTCACCTGGTGGAGGTAGGTGATAATTTTAGTTTCTTTTGGGGGACCATCCTGCTCTAATTTTTATGCGTGTGACAGCTAGCATAGAGTCTGTCACATCAGCTCTAAGGATTATGCTAGTCTCTGTGTCACAGTGATTGGCTTGAGCATAGGCATGTGACCTAAGATGATCCAGTGAGAACCACCCCTGGGAATTTTGATGGACCTATGAGAAGAGAAGCACCTGCCTTCTTGGTAAACCTCAGATGGCGAGGGCCACATACTTGACAGTAATACGAAGTGAGCCTGTGGGAAATGAAGTTGACAGACATGTGCATAAATGCAGACAGACAGACAGACAGACAGAAACACATAGAAATAGAAACATAGTGTCCTTCTGCTATTCTTTAGTCCTCCAGTCTTGGCCTTTGCCTGGGCTTTATGATTATGAGAACCACTAAACCATTTTTGGTATAAACTATTGTGAATTAAAATTCTGTTATCTTCAACTGAATGTTACATTACATTACGCTGCTGATATTTCCATTGCAGTGTTGGACAGAAAAACTTACTTGCTTGCAGACGGCATGAACAGGGTCTCAGAAATGGAGAAGGAGGTGTAATTTCAGACAGTAGAGAGTCAGGCTTGGAAGGACCATGGTATGCCAAGCCTATGCGGTACTTACTATTTTCTCACTAAATTCCATCATCATATAAAGAAGCTCTTGTAGTGAAATTTCTGTTGCTGTGAAAAAATATTTAAGGCAGAAAAGTTTTACTTTTGACTCACGGCCTCAGAGGTTTGATGAAATTAACATTACAGGACCAGATGACGGCATTACTCTGGGCTTCAGCACGGTGGAAATGTCATGGTGGAAGACACAGTGAAGGAGCAAAGAGCCAGCACAGGAAATCCAGGTGACCATTCACTTGGATTAGGCCACACCTGATAACCTTCTTTTACTTCTTACTAATGTCATCAAATTACGATCGCGTCAATGGGTTAGTTCAAAGATGAGGCTTGAGGTCTCCCGGCCCAGGCACCCTCTGGAGGACTCTCCTCTGCACATATGAGACTTTGGGGGAATATTTTAGATTCAGCTATGATTTAGGCACTGTTTCTGTCATCTCTTTTTCACTTGAGGAAATGGGAGAACAGATTCAGGACTTGCCTGAGGTAACAGAATAGGTAATAGAGCTGAGGTATACAACTAGACTCTTGGTCTCTTGAGTTTGAACTTTTGACTGTTGATCTAAATTTATGAAGTTTCTCTCCTAGTTTCCTGCCTCGCTTCCCACATGGCTGTGTTGGAACCATGATGTCAATTAAGGGCCGCTGGACTTCAGGGCTTGCTGCAGAAAGATGGAAGAGAAGGGTAGATAGTGGACTCTCTAAGCAGACAAGTGATGCGATTAAAATGGAAGCAAGGAAAATAATTAACTCCCATGCCCCACGCCACACAAACCAGGGGGGAAAGGTTATCCAGAGAAAGTTAATTTTTTAAAGTAAACTTTTTTTTTTGCAATCTTGTGAGAATTGTGACCTAGACGTACTTTTATACTATTAAATAATTTAGCAATACATTTTGAAATAGGAATATGTTACATATAACCACATAAACATTTTATAAAACACATTGCAACTTATTAGTTATCAGTGCAATGTGTTTCAGCATAAGTGTTTGTGATAGTCAAATATATCATGTTAATATTTCCTTTCACATGCAATATACATGAACTCTCAGGATGCCGAGGCTGCCTCCAAGGCTTTCTATAATTTTTCTCCTTCTTTTGCCTCTTTCCTTCTTGCTTCTCTTGCTGTGGATTTATCTTTATATGCTGTCTTCCATTTCACTCTAAGAAAAGCTCCATGAAGGGAGGGCTGAATACTGCACATTAACTTTTGTATTTTGTTGCTTGGTATATGCAGTGCATAATAGTCTGCTGAGTGAATTGTGTAATAATTCATTTTATTTCCTCATAATACTACCAAACAAGGTGTGAACAAGTAAATTTAAAAAACTAACTATGTAGTTAAAGTTACCATATATCCTGATAATTTCATTATTTATAAGTATACAGATTCATAAATTATCACAAATTAAACATAACTTCATAACTACCATTCACGCCAAGAAATAAAGCACCACTAGCCCTCCTTTTCCCTCCAAATAACTACTGCTTTCACTCCTGCCTCACTAATTAATTCTACCTGTCTTTTTAAGTTTTAAAATGAAAAAGCAATAAAAATGATGATACAGAATTTCAAAACAAAATAATAGCAGATTAACAATGGTTATTATATTGTGTATTGTTATCTTCAATGTAGTTGCTCAGATTACAAGATATGGGCATGAAAAAATGGTTAAACAGTGAAAACACAAATCATTCCTTTTGATGAACTAATAGAGATTAGTTGTATAATTGTCTATCATATATAATATATATATATATATTTTTCCTTCTTTCTTTTCTCCTTTCCCCATCCCAGTTGTTCTTTCCTTTTAAGCAGTTTCTTCCCCTTTCACTTTAATGATATCTATTGCATATTTTGAATCTTATTTACTCCTTCAGTTTCTTACACTAGGGAGACAATTTGACGTTTACACATGCGAGTCTGATTTATTTCACTTATGAATATGGTTGCAAGTTGTATCCATTTATCTATAAAACCCCCAGTTTGTCCTTCTTTACAGCTGAGTACTACTTCATTGTATTAAAATGCCACCTGTCTTTGAATCTGCTGTAAACAGAATCATAAAGTTCTTTAATGTCAGGCTTATTTAAAAAGCTCAACATCATTGTGTCTGCATAGTCTCATGTAGCAGCAGTTTATTTCTTTTCATTGCTGTATAAAAGTTATTGCAGCAATATGCCACAATTTGATGGACATTAAGGCTGTTTAAAGATGTTTTTACTGTGATTAATACCACTATGAGTGTTTTTATACCTGTTTATATGTGTATATGTGTATATTCATGCTGGGCTTGTACCTAGGAGTAGAATTGCTGAGTCACACATCTCTTCAATTTTGGTAATTATTGCCAGTTTTGAAAGTAGTTATACTAATTCATGTTGTCAGGGATCTGCAGCAAAAGGCCACGAAGAATGTGCCCATCGCGAGACGAAACAAGGCTCACTAACTCGTCATACCAAAGAGAGGTGCTCACTAGGGGGGTGTGGCCTCAGGAAAAGGGTGTTAGAATAATTACTACTGGATTTAGACTCCTGTGAAGTGATTCTGGGGAGGGTTTCAGGAAGCCGAGTTTTGCCCTGGACTAGACTCTGTCAGGAAACTGTGTTAATTCTGTGATTGGGTTTCTCAATCATTGTTACTCAAAAACCAGGAATAATGAAACGAGTGGCAAAGCAGCATTCATCCATGTAAGTCAATATATTAGTTATGTAGAGCTGCAGTAAGAAAGTATCACACACTGGGTGTTTTAAAAGTACAAAAATGTATTTTATCACAGTTCTGAAGGCTGACATTTAGAAATTAAGTTGTTGGCAGGGTTGTTTTCTTTTTGGAGGCATTGAGGCAGAATTTGCTCCATACATCCTCTTAGTTTCTGGATCTAGGTGGCAATCCCTAATATATCTTGATTTGTAGATATATCGCTTCCATCTCTGCTTCTACTGTTACATGGAATTCCCCCTCCTTGTATCTGTAATCCATTTCTTGCAATTATTTAAGTCATATTGGATTGGGACCCACACTAACTATGTCTTCTTGTTTTCATCTGCAAAGACTTGTTTTCCAAATAAGGTCAGATGAAACCGGGACTAGGGATCACAGCTTCAATGTGTCTCTTGGGGATGGGGAGAGGATTCAACCCACCAGAGCCAACATTTGCCATATTTGGTCATGTTTGTGGTTGGAACAGTTTATTAGTCAGCTTTTTGTTGCTGGGCCAAAATATCTGACACGTGGAACTTAAAGGCTAGAGGTTTCCACCTCTGCACATTGGTGGATTCCACCTCTGCACATAGTTGCATTGGGAATCACGTCCTCTATACATGACTCTTTGGGAGGCACCTCATACTGAAACCATAGCAAGCAGTGTTCTTACCTGTGTGTGTGTTTAAATGTGATTTCAGGGACTCTCTGTGATTTTGCCTGATGCAGTGGGAGAATATGTGCTCAATTTCCCCCTGTTGAGGAAAGCTTCTCTCCTTCTTAGTGGCCTCATCTCACTTAGTACTGCCAGGTTTCTTTCTTTCTTTTTTTTTTTTTTTCTATTGCAGCCTCTCTGGTCTGTATACTGGTGTCTTATAGTAACTGCATTTGCATCTCATTGATGACAATGGGATTAAGGACCTTTTCATATGATTATGCTTATAGATACTCTTTTTATAAAGTGTTTGTTTAAGCCTATCACCCAGTTTTTATTAGATTTCCTGCCTTTATATTAAGTTGTGTGAGGTCTTTATATATTGTGAACAAGTCCTTTGTCTGTTATGTATGTTGCAAGTATCATTTGCTAACCTATGTCTTGCCTTTCTAGTCTATTAATTGTGTTTTTTGATGAACAGAAGTTCCTAGTTCTAGTGTAGTTGAATTTACCAATCTTCGATAATTTGGATTTTTGGTTGTTCCTCTGTAATACAGAACTACATGTTAGCTTTTGAAATAGTCATTAACTGCTAACAGCTCAGAGCTGTCGTCATCTTACAGATATGGAAACGAAGCCTAGAAAGCATTGAATAACTCTGCCTAAATCACACGGGAGGCAGTCAGACCCTCGGTGCTGCCCATCCTGCCTGTGTTTGCTGTGCCTGAGAGCTCTAGGCGAGGACTGAAGGAACAGCCACTGGAATCCTGTTCTGGCTCCTCTGGCTGTGCCCAAATTGCCCCAGAATAAGCAACAGACAAATATCACTAGTTTGTTACGTTTACAAATCCAGGGAAGCAGGAATCTAGAACAAGCTTAGCAGTGATGGTCCTGCCCTGCTCCGTAGTATCTGAGGACGTATCGGAGGAGGCTGGAAAGCTGGAGGCGACTTGGCAGGTAAGTGTCTGGAAGCTGATGCTGGGTGTTGTCTGTGATACCTACACATGCTCTCCCCACGTGGTGATGCTGCATGGTGTGTGTGGCTTCCTCAGCATGGTGACTAACTTCCAAAAGCAGCCTTCTCAGAAGAAGTTGGAAGCTGTTTGCCTGTGTTACCCATCCTCAGGACCACATATTAACGCTTGCACCAAAGCTACAGGCTCACCTCGCTTCAAGGGAAGTCCTCTGTTGACTGGAAAGATCTCAAGGTCACTTAATAAAAACTGTATGGGTCTCATCCATATTCTGAAGGGAAAACCACTGGTCACAAGTTTTGTCTGAATTATATACTGTTTATATGTGTCTGGAAACGCAAGTCTCTCTGCACCCTTCTCTCATTCATTGTAAAATGGGACATGGAAACACTAAATAATGTGGTAGATAATATACCACTTACCTGTAATAATTTAAGAGGGTTAAGAGCTGAAGATTGTGACTTCCATAGTTGCACAGTTGATGTCACTTTCTTGCTTTAGACACTGAACTGTGCACTGCATAACGTGATGTTCTGGAGTTGAGTACAACCTGGAACACACGGTAGGCCCTAAACAGATATGAATGAATAAATGGTTTAAACTTCTTCTGCATTCCTATTATGCTGACATCAAGTCCCGTTCACAGTTGATCTGTCTCTACCGATGTATCTGGCTCCCACTGATGCCTATGGCCCAGTAAGCTGAGGCCTTCCCTTGCCCACTTCTTTCCCTCCTCACACTTTCCATGTAGTTTTCCTTGCTTTACTTCCTTCATTTGGGGCTGTGCCTCTTCCCTTGCCGTACTCTCTCCATTCCTCTACATTTTTCTCAACTTTGGCCCTTCCCTTAAATGGGAAGTCTTCCAGCCTAGGCTGCATTTCCTAGCATTTTCTCCTAAGGCACTCAATGATCTTTTTGGAAAAGCTCTTCTCTTATGAGACTTATTAGTCTTTTGTGTGTTTAGACTACTACTACTGTATATAATATTTAGGTTGCTTAGTGTTTGTACTATAATTACAGTGTAAATTATCTTTTCTGCGGTTAAGGGTGGTATAGTATTGCTTCTTAGAGTATGGCAGTTTCCAGTTTGTTGCTGGTTTTATTGCTTTTGCCAAGATTTCATAGTTGTTATATTAGTATTTTCTGTATGCAAATATATGGATGGACTTTGTGTCATTAACAGTACTGTGGCCTGTTCCCAGATAACTGGGTGCCTGGCCAAACACACTGCAGCCTCCTTCCCAAACAAATGGGGGTGGTTGGATTTTGGGACCAAAGCAAAGGCCTATGGTTAGCACCCTAGACTACACTATTGAAAAGAATACATTAACTAAGGAGGCCACCGTACTAGCAAAAGTGTCTGCTACTGTAACCTTCAGTACACACACACACACACACACACACACAGAGAGAGAGAGAGAGAGAGAGAGAGAGAGAGAGAGAGGTGAAAATGCAGGATGAAAGAAATGCATCCCAAACTCCCAACTCCTCCCCCAAAGCTGATCCATGGAGAATTGTTAGGGAGCAAATCAAAAGCCACACTGCTGACTATTCAAAATGATAAAAGAGGGGATTTTTTTTTATTTAAAAGAGAATAAAACAAAAGGGGGCAGTACAGAGCAGATCAGAACAGGACAACATAGGCAACACAGTACTTTACATTAAGTCCACTGGACATCAACAGTATCTAACACCATATCTCTTACTCTGCTATAGTTGAGCATAGTTTCAATTACAATAATATCAAACATAACACAATAGTATAAAGCCATGCATAGAGTGAAAGAATTCCAGGGCTTTCTGAACCGAATAACAGAAAATGATCAATGGGTATTATAATATCTCATTTTTGATAAAAAAGAAAAAAA
>PVJX010047839.1:0-11721 GCA_004027295.1 Dolichotis patagonum
AGAACTGACCTTGATCTTTCATCCATGTGCCATCCCAGCCAAGGTGCCTATGCCCCTCTGTGTACTTTTACATCTGCAAGTCTTCTGGGACTTACAGAAGGGACTGGATGACTCATACAGCACCATGTGACTGCTGCTTTTATTTCAGGAGAAAGCACAGGGCAAGTCCAGCTTGCTCTGTGTGTTTGCTTTATCTAGAAACACAATGAACAACAGCTAAACATTTAAAAACTCTGTGCAGGCATTCTTGCCTTATAGAAAGCCATGCCATGTCACATTTAAGCCCCATAATTAAACTGACTGTTTACCTGTGATATGTATTCAACTGCCAACAGGGGTAGCACTGGAAATAGAGGAAAAGGTAAGAAATGGCATAGCAGTGTTTAGTCACTAGGTGTTCCAAGTTGTGCTCCCTAACCCCTTACCACCTCAGGGTACTGCTTACCGCAACTGCCTCATAAATCGCATGCTCCCTACCCCCAGTACATGGATTTAACAATCTGTGAGCCTTAACAGAGAAGAGGGAGAAACAGGAGAGGGGCTGTGATAGTGAAAATGTTCCCAATGCCAAGCTTGTGTCCTCATGGAGCTTTGCTTTCTCTGGAAATGGGTGCCAGTCAGAAAGAAGGGCTCTAGCCATCAGCAGAGAGAAGGGCAGAGTGGACTCCAGTGACAAGAGCAGCTGAATTCAAAGGATAGGTAGGAGCCACAGCCCTAAATGCAAGAGTACAACAAGAGTGGCTAGGAATAAAGGCACTTCTCTAAGACACGAAAGTCAAAAGAGGGTCTTAGCCTCCGGATTTCACACACAAGTCCATCTCGCCAATGACCCAACAGCTGGTTTGCTCCATGAGTAAGCCAAGCTGTGCTGCCTCTCTCCTAGCAATACCTCCAACTCTTTCGTTTGGTTTCCCTGCATCTTACCTGAGAGGACTGGGCAGAAAGGTATTTGATTTTTTTAAAAATGAGGATGTTTTCCAGAGTAAGCTTTTCCTAGAACTCTTCTCCTTTCCTTTTTATCTTAAACAAATGCCATCCAGCCTTTCTTTCAGGACATCTTCTGTTGTTTACAAACAAGTAACATTAAAGTCAATTTATTCAAAATGTATGCTAGCTTAAAATTTTTACATGAAAATGAAAATATAATACCTTCATTGATCAGACAAAAATGAATGCACTGGTCAGAGAATGAGCATATGAGTAGTCTAGAAGGGAGTCCTGAGGGCCAGAAAACAAGGTTGATATCTGACTTAAACCATGAGTCAACATGGAGAGGGTCATGGCACAGAGAACTCAAGACAAACTGAGGATACAGGATAGGTCCCAGACCACTAAGATGCCAAGATAACTTGAGCCACTAGGCTTGAGTGCCTCGATGCATGATTTGGTGGGAAAGCCAAGGGAGAAACCAGAATACGGTGGCACAAACACAAACACAGCCCAAGAAGGGAGCGTCCTGGACCACGGACAGCAAATTTGGACTGTGGCTGGGCCATTTTTAGGAGGTACATATGGCGTGATAATTAGCAGCAGGGGTCTGAAGTCTACTGTTTTAGTCTCAATCCTCATTAGCTGCAATGGTGTAAATTATCGTATTTCTATGGCTCAGGTTCCTCTTCTGGAAAATGAGGCTAGCAATCAGGTAGTTGTGAGGACTAAATTATTTATGTGAAATTTCCAGCACCATGCCTAACACAGGGGAAACATATGCTCAGTGAGGGCTCTGTAGTTCAGGTAGATTCATCAGGTTATCACAGCCCAGTGCCACTAAACATCCGGATCTTCCATCTATCCCCGCCCCTGCCCTAGTTCTACTCCGGCCAACAGCATTGTGATCAACTAGCTTCCCTGTTCCCCTGGGCTTGGAGGGACAGTACATTGGTCCTGCTGTCAGAGTACTCTGATCCACACAGTGGTTGCAACTTTGCATGACATTAAGTATTTGGGAATTTGGGCATAGAGACCAGTCTCCTGGAGGTGGGTTAACTCACATCTGCTGGGCCTGAAGATGGTGATAACACAGTCAGTATAAATGCTCTCAGAAGGGGTTAAGCCTGCTAGGCCAGGTTCCACTCTGCCTTGACAGGACCTTGATCTTTAAAATGCTGCTCTGGGACAAGCATGCCTTACCTGTCACATGGAGTTTTTCATCAGTGACCTCAGCCTTCAGGTAAATCCTCCCCCTCTTCTCTGTGTGATCCATTCCACAGAGGCTGGGAACATTTATTACACACTGCTTGTGAACATTCATGTCGCAGGCTGTGAATTGAGAAAGCAAAGGGTAAGGCTGGCCATATGGACTCACATCACTTCCTCTGTGTTTTGGTGTCTGAGTAAAAGTGGGAATGAGTTACCCTCTAACTCGATACTTTGCTATAATGTTTTTGGTGACATAAAGAACTGTTAGCAGATGTCCCTTACAGCACAAGCTTTGCATGAGTGACAATATCCTTAAATTAGCCATCCCACATTTGCTCAGTTTTCATAGAAGCAAAATACCCCGACTCGGTCTTCTGCTACTGCTTCAAATAGTTAACAAAATCCACATAGGTAAAGGTATACAAAGTCAGACTAATTAATATTCTGTGTACACACAGTCATATGACATGTAAATTTTTAATGGAGGATATGTTTCGTAAATAATTCCTGCTGTCTTGCTGATTTCAATACTGAGAAACTAACATTCTGTGGGTTGAGTATAAGAAATTTATGGAAGTGTATTTTCCTCAACTAACCCTGTGTTTTCAAGAAGGTGTAAGTATGTTGCTTTTTTTTTTTCAAAGTGAACTTGTGTTTGATATTTTAAGCCTGCCTTCAAATATTTAAATATTATTCCCAGTAAAACAAATATACAGCTGGCAGAAGCCATTCCTTACAGCTGACATTATGTGGGCGAGACGGGGGAAGATAAAAAAAGATCAGTCTTATTGCAGTGAACTGAAGAAACCCTGCAAGGAATCCTGGGTGCTGATTACAAACACGAGGTGTCCCTGCTCTGCCACCCTCATACCCTCAGACTTCCGGAGGGAGGGTTGGCCATTGCAATCCTCATGAATCCTCCAGTAGAAGCTAGCAAGGTTATTCTGCAATCTTCAAGGTACAAGCTTCCCATTCCTTTCATTTCCAGTTTTTAATTTTAACATTGCAAAATAAGTTGTGAAAAGCACCACACACGATGCATGTGCCACAATTAAACACTGCCTGCAGGCTGATGGACACAAGGAGAGAACGAGTCGCAGGTCTGCCCGTGTGGATCTTGTCTGGCTTCTGTTTCACAACTAACTCTTCCAGATCTTGTGCCTCGGCTTAGCCAATACTAAGACACTTGAAAAGTTGTGTTACAAATGTAGTTTGAGCTAACCAAGTTGTGTCTTCAAGTGCCCTGCAGAACTGGCAATTTAAGGAAAACAAAAGCCAGAGCTTCTGGAGAGAATATGGGCAATGGGAAGAGAAGGTAGGGAGGTGAAGTGCTCTGGGCTGGATTCATCTCTTGGCTCCACCGTTAACTGCCGTTCAACTCTGGGAAGCTCATTTACTCTCTTCAATCCGTTTCCAACTCTATATACCCGCAGGCTACTTTGGACAACTGGCGGGTAACATTTCCCCACCAGGTGGAGCTGCACACAGCAGCTTACAATCTTGCAAGGTGCAAAGACACAGAATAGGCTGTGTCTGTATGGAAGCAGAGGCTATGGCTGGGGCTGGGGCACCTATCTGCACTATCTCCCCCGAGAAAGAGCCCCAGGAGCACTAAAAGTCCAAGGAAAATAGTTTAAAACAAAACAAAGAAGTGCTTTACCCTGATCTAAAGCAGGGTCCTAATAAATAAACCAGACGAATGTCTTTCATTAGCATAAATTTAGTTAACAGAATACAGTTATACCATTTATTTATTATAGGAACATTGAAATATAAAATATTCTGACAAAAACAAAACAAAACCCTCTAAAGCTATTAGTTGCTTCTCTGCTGTGGTATGAATGTGTCCCTCAAAAGTTTGGAAACCTTATCCCCAAATCCCTGTTAATGGTATTTGGAGGCAGGAACTTTAGGGGGAAATTAGGATGAGTTTGTGGGGCTGGGGCTGCTAGGATCATATTAATCACCTTATAAGAAGAGAAAGAGCGATCTCATCTAACAGCTTGCTCTGTCCTCACATGTGAGGTTCTCTCATCATTTTATGATGCAACAAGGAAGTCTTCCCTGCATTCTTGTGCCATGTTCTTGAACTGCCTAGGCCCCTAGAACTGTGAATGGAGTAAGCCTGTCATCTTTATAAATACTCGGTCTGTTATGTTTTTACAGCAACAGAAAACAGACTAAATATCTCTGCGTGCCTCACCATTTCCTTTCTGTGTTTTGTTAAGGTTGCACAGCATCCATAAGTTCTGCATCCAACAGAAGAGAACATGCCTGGGAGACAGTGCAGCGTAGCCAGCCTGATCAGGCCAGGACCCTCCTCAGCTAAGTGGATGCCAAGAGGAGAAATTCAACTGCAAGTTCTATCCCATAAATGAGGCTGACAGTATAAGCTTTGTAGTGTCTAACTATCAAGACTGGTATGTATGCAATATATTTGCACACTCAGTTATGTTCCAAGTTTTAAAATAGTGAAATATTTACAAATGCACTTGTATAAGCCCCATAAACAATGTCTTTGGAATCCCAGGGTTTCTTGAAGCAGAGAAGGCTACTGGCCTGAATGACAAGCAGATTGCACTACGCTGCTAAATTGGGCAGCTTTGCAAGGCAAACAATCGAGTTTTAAGGAAATCTCCATCTATTCCTTAATGTTTATCATATATATTGATTTTCATGTACAGTGCTTGCTCTATCTAGGAAAAAGACAGACAGCTTTGGGCCATTACTGTAGTCACTAATGAATGGGAATAGGCTGAAACTGCCATAACATTTGCCTGTCTGTCAGAAAAACAGGGCTAAGTACTTGCCTTTTCATGTCCTAATAAACTTTTATTTAAATGAATAGCCTGAGGAATCTCATAATTGAAGAATTATCAAAACAAAGAGTTTCTATAGTTGTTCTTTCCTCCTGATATTTGGTGAAAATACACACAAGACAAAAGAAAAGGTCTTGTGTCTTTCTAATCATGGGTCCTCAGTGATTTCATGTAGAACCAGGCTGACATAAACTTGATCTCTTCATGAACAGGCAGGATGAGTGAACTTAAACAGGGTGCTACCATGGATTTTATGTTCACTTGGGCTTCAGTTTTAAGGAAAGCCTCCTGGATTTTTCCACAGCCCACCCACTAATTAGAGACATAGGAAGATAATGACTACGGCTGCTTAACTTATTTTGAAGCTTAACCAAATGTGGAATCTGGAGGTGGGGAGTCTTCTTTGGGGTATGACTAGTGTGCATTTTAAGGGGTTGAAGATTTCTACTACCAAAAAAAAGAGGTGACAGTAACTATTAATTTCATTTATAAACTAAATCCTTTTTTTTCAAAATTAGGTAAGTAACTTGGTTAGCAGAAATATTCTACAATTTTTTCAGTTTTCTGTATTTGAACCAATTCAACCCCTTGGTGAGTTTGTGTTGACAAGTTACTGAGCTTTCAGCACTCAGCAAACTCAGTTCACTCTGCATGAACCGCTGAGTGTCATCATCTACTGGAACAGAAAACTTACTTACTGTCGCATTTCATCCCCTGGTGGATAAGTCCATACAGCAGTGAGCCACAGTGATCACAGAAGGTGGGACTTCCATACGTGTGGATTTTAAACTTGTGCTTGCTCCTGGGGTCCTGGGGGAGAAAAAAAATAACGCCATTTTTGGATTAAGAAAAAGCTACATTGTTTGATGAAGCCAAGTTCAGGCCCGATCCTCATTGGTCAGAGTTTGATGATACTGGACTGAGTACTATTATGTGGAGTCACACAAAGAGTTGCAGTGACTTTCTGCCACCTCATGTTTTAATGTAACAAATACCCTGGTTGCTTCTCTTTTTCAGGTGTAATTTACACATCCCAAGCTTGCCCATAAACCTATCACTTCTCGCCTATTGTTAGGGTTTGTTGTTGTTGTATTATAACAGTGGGGCCTTCACATTGAGCTATATTCCCAACTCTTTTTTATTTTTTATTTGAGACAGGCTCTCATTAAGTTGCCCAGACTGGACTCAAACTTGTGAGGAGGGAGAAAAGATGAGTCATCTGTCTAAGGATTTACAGAGTGCTAGGATTACAGGAATGTGCCACCACATCCAGCTAACCACAGTAGTTTAAAGGATTCAATATTTTTGGGACTCCAATGCCTAGAACAGACTGTGGCAAAGAGGAAGCACAAAACTGGGTTGTTTTTAAAGCTGAACCAAATGACTCAGGATCTGGATCCTTCAGGAAGTCTCTTACACAAGTTTTCCAGAGACACAGTATACTATGAAACCAGATGCACACCCGAACTAAAGGGGACCTTGTGCTGCGTTAGCACTGTGTCCAAAGCGCTATCCACATTTGCATGGGGAAACTCAGCATAGATCAGATGGAAACTGGGAATGCACTGAAATACCCTTCCTCAGCATCATTGAAAGTTTATTATCTACAGACCATACAAAGTGTATAAAGTGCAGTTAGATATCTGTTTTTCTAAGTGAAGTTTTTGTTCCTTTATTTACAAAGTGATTACAGAAAGGGAAGCAAAACACAGCATATCCCAGGGGTTCAAGAGCCTGGACTCTAGAGTTTTGGCCCAAGTTCTGCTATTGCCTGGAAGCATGACCTTGGACAAAGGAATTGTTTTTTTGGCTTCATCTGCAAACTGGGAAGTCAAGAACACCTCTTTTGTCACTGTTATGAGGATAGAACAAATTGATTTTTACAAAATTCTAAGAATGATGCTGTATGCAAGGTGAGCGTCAAGCTCCTTAGGACTCTGTTCACCAGCAGACAGGAGAAGGCTGACTCAAATAATACTGTTTTACTTGAACTACAAAACAATTTCAGACTCAGCATGTCCATATCAGGACACCTTCTCATTCAATGTTTCCTCCCAAATTACTCTTTGTGGCCTGGAAAGCTAGAAAGACAGAGTAACTGTTAACCAGATGAAGGAAGATGCCAGAGGGGCAGGGTATGGGGTGGGCAGGAGACTGCTAGCTCAGTTTTGGACGTATTATGCTTGAGCTCTCCTCTGATCCAGTGCTTCTCCAAGGCAAAGAGAAACAAAGGAGGCCATTCTTGGCTTTGATTTTCTAAGGGACTCGGTGTGGGTTATCTATAGGAATTCCAAAGGTGACTTTAACTGTAAGTTAATTTACCTTTGATTGCCCCCCAGCAGAACAGTCTAAGGACTGTAGAACAATAAACCAAACATTCATGGATACACCACCCAGATTTGATAAAAAGCAAGCGTTTCTCCTTATCTTTCATTGCACAATCATTATCTCCTTTCATAGAGAAGTTAATAACCTTCCTAAGGTCATGTGGCTCATGAATGCCATTGCTGGGATTTCATCAGCATCTTATTCTCACCCAAAGAGTTTTCAGAGATGCATCTAGAATAAGGATTGGCTTATCCACTTGTAAATTTTCATATTGTGACATAATATTTTGAAACAAGTGCACCATTTTCTTTTATAAATAAAATTTTACTGGAACATGGCCACACTCATCTAGTTACCAATTTTCAGTGGCTAAAATGACAGAGGTGAGTAGTAGTGACAGAGACTGGGCTGATCACACAACCTGAAATATTTATATCTGTATTTTTGTTGCAGGAAAAGTTTGCCAATTCCTGCTTTAGGACAATGGTTTTCAAGGGGGCCATCCCTATATCAAATCACATCTCTTTTGAAATTCGTTAGAAATGCAAATTACATTTCTTGGCCCCAGACAGACTGAATCAGAAACTCTGTGGAAGGGGGCTCTGGTCTGTGTTTTAACAGGACCTGCTAGTGATCCTAAGATAGGCAGGCACACCAAAGACAGAAACACTACTCTGGAAGTTTATTCAACAGACAGCAAGGGCCTAACACATATTAGCTGAGTACATATGCAAATGATCACCTTGAAGCAGGCCACTAGTTTTTTTTAAACTTCTCTATGGATGTGAAAAATCACAATCTTCCTCAAAAGATGGTTTTTCCTAGCAAGTGGCAGTTGTGACTATTAAGTGTGATATGGACTTAGACTGCCATTCTTAATGCAGTCCATTGAATTTTCCAATGTCCAGAATGTTAAGGCACAAGCTAGTGGCAGCACTAATTAACAATACCCATGCTGACAGTGAAGGTTGTGTCCCACAATGTGGAGGGCAAAGAAAATGCTGGGGGAAAGGAAGCAATCAGTTTTTCTGCAGCAACAAGGCATCAACAACTGGCAGTAAATAAATAATGTCAGTTCACTCAAAGCCCTCCAGAGTATGTGTGTGCTGGGCAGCCCCAGGGTGGCTGTCCTGCCGGTTGATTGTCACTTAGATCTCTACTGACGTGGTCCGCAGGCAACGTGCTTCACTTTTTAGGAAAACCTAAGTCTTACTCATCTGCCATCCATATGGCATCTTCTGGCTCTAACCAATGGAAGGTGTGGGAAGACAGGAAACCATCGTTTCCACCTCCTGTGTGAATCTGGAGAGTCACCAAGTCCTAGAGTTCTTCATGCCCCAAAAGGACACGCGTGGCCAAAGATCCTGCTTTTAAATTACAACAACAGCAGTAATAATACCACCATCTGCTCATTGATCATCAAGTGTGTGCAGATATTTTACAACCACCAAGGTCACTGTTTCAAAGAAGCTAGTCTCTTGTAAAGAGAACAGTATTCTGAATTTACCATGGTTCTGGAGAACTGCATTCTGACTCTTGCCCTGACACTCTATAACCTTGAAAAGACATGGATGTCACTAATTTAGAAAGCAGAAATAAAACTAGTCTGCAGCTAGGGGTGAGGTCAACTCAGAGTCACTGGACAAATACAAACCATTGTTATTATATTGTCTTTGGAATAAACTGAAAAGCATCTGAAGTTTCCCCAAAGTACTTCAGTGACTTGGGACTGAATGGAAGAAGAAGAGAAGATAGTCAATGTTAGTCCTCACTGGTGGTCAGCAGGCAGAAGCCAGGAGAGTCTTCCTTTGGTCCTGGGTTCCAGCTCCCTGCATCCCATACCTGTACTTCTGAAGAGGTCAACTGGCAATTGCCTTCAGTGGTACAGGTGAAAATTCTGGCCAACCCAGACCACCACCCTGTAAGATGATTCCCCTCTGCCCACTGAAGTGGAAGGCAGGGAACGCTGCCAGTCTCATTCATCCCACCTGGGCCGACAAAAGAAATCAGTGTGAGCTAAAGAGCTGTGACTCATGATGATTTGCAGAGAGCAACCGGAACTAAAAGTCTCCTGGGCTCTGTGTTTCTATCAATAGCCACTAAGAAGAGAAGTCTTCCTTTTCAGGGTCCTGATCTCCTCATCGGGACCATGAAGATGTAGGTGGGAAAAGCATTTTACAAATGGAATTTCACAGTGCCCCAGAGTTGTCAGGAGGCACTGGGCTGCTGAAGATAGGGATGGAAGAAGAGGAAAGGGGAAGGCCACTGCTAAAATCGTAAGTGAAAACAACCATACTATATAGTCTCTTTGGTTTTGCTTGCTAGTAAAAAAAAAAAAAGTTTTATTTTGAAATCATTTAAAACTCAGAAGAATTTGCAAAACTAGCACAGCCTGTTCCCATATACTCTCTACCCAGATTTCCCAGTGAGGACATTTACATAACCATAGGACATTAGCAGAACAGGACCACTGCCACTGCCACTGCTGTAGACCAGACTTTATGTGCACAATTCCAAGGCAACAATTTTTACTGTGCAACTAAAAAATTAATATTATAGTAGGGACTACAGCAATACTCACTGGGTAAATACCACTAACTCAACTAGACAGCACCAAAGGAGCATCTGTTACTTGCTCAGGAAATATATAACCCACTGGATTCCAGGGCTTGTGGGAAGACACATTTAAAGATGTAGCTGAAAAGTAGAATCAAAAAGCTTTTTCTGTAAGTAAAAGAAACAGGCTGTTTCTAAACCTTTTTGACTAGTTTGCCTAAATAAAGCCATTCTGAGGTACATCCTGATGGAGGGTGCAGCCCAGAGGGCAGCTAGCAAAGCCACAGGAGACAGACATGCTACAGCTTTGGGCTTCCAGGAAAGACAAGACAAATGCAGAACCTCACCACACAAGCTGTCCCCTGCTGGTCTGAGAGCAGCTTTCCCGACAGCCACCAAATGAAACACACCATGCCTCCTGTAGTGTCCCTAGGAGGCTCTGTGTGTGGTCAGGGAGGGCTACGGAGAGGAGCTGGGCCTTGCAGCAACTGAATGTTAAGTGGGCTCATGTCCAAGCATCGCTTGTCCCCAAGTTCTGAGCAGTCTCAGGATTGTTTCTGACATCTATAAACCCTGGCATCCAGTCCCTCACGTGAAGAAGCACCCCAGCTTTGCTCACTGAGTCTTTGCTTTGTGGATGCCTGCCATCTGCTGTAACCCCTTCTGCAAGACTCTACCTGCCAGAACACCTAAAAAGGCAGGAACGAAGGCTCCCACCTCCTCCAGGAAGCCTCTCCAGATGTCACAATTCTCTTCTCTCATCTGACCTTCTAGAACATTTTATTTCTATCTTTTAAATGTCACGTCACATTCTGCCACTTGTAATGATTATCCTGTACATAATTCCTTCATTCATTCATTCTCTTTCTTGTAAACATACACATACATGGATGGATGCATGCACACACACACACACTCACACTCACACAGACACACACCAGTATAAGACAGGAAAAAAGGACATTGCCAAATCAGTAGCTATGCCAGAACCAAGGGAGAACATCAAGTTTTAAGTGTGAACTTTTATTTTTGAGCTTCCTCGAAATCAAAGCCAAAAAAGAAAACAAACAAAAGGTTCCACAGGGACTGTAAAGCTACCTGAGTGCAGAAATCCATCTGGGCATCTTCTAACGTCATTTTGTCTCTCACATGAATGCCTATGAAAGCCAACCGCTAAATCCTTACCAAAGCACTCTCTACCACTCTTTACCCAAGGGATCTACATTCTCCACAAGCATGCTAGGTCTCGCTGCCCTAAATATCACAAAGAAGTGGTTGGTATACAGTCTTTTATATGGCCAACTTAATAGGATTTTTCTTTTAGAGAAATATGTGTAACTGTTAGCTTTTTACTTCTCTAGGCGCTGGACGCCTCTCGTTAAGTATGAAACTGCAACTGTGTGTCACAAACCTAATAGTATCTTAAAGCAAAAAGGGGAAAGTACTTAGCTCAGACACTTCTACATATTTGTGGTTGAAGGAACATGAAGATTTTTGAGTAAATTACTTTTCATAGGCACAAAATATAGTCTAACCCACAAGTGTTAATCTAGAGTTCTTGGGGAACAAATGGTAAGTGAAAACTTCAAGTTCCATTGAAAGCATCTTCTTGCTGGTTTCCTTAGTTTTATGTTATAGCACCTTAATTAGCCTCCCCAGGAAATACTTCTCTCTCTCTCTTTTTTTTTTTATTTTTATTTTTTTATTTAAAAGAGAATAAAACAAAAGGGGGCAGTACAGAGCAGATCAGAACAGGACAACATAGGCAACACAGTACTTTACATTAAGTCAACTGGACATCAACAGTATCTAACACCATATCTCTTACTCTGCTATAGTTGAGCATAGTTTCAATTACAATAATATCAAACATAACACA
>PVJX010047840.1:0-11717 GCA_004027295.1 Dolichotis patagonum
TGGGGAAACAAGAAGCAAGAGCCTTTCCTGAGATCCGCGCCATGCTGGAACTTAGGGCGCTGAGCCAACCAGTAAGCAGCTTTCCGCCCTGGTAAGTGACTGTGGTCTGGGGAGCCGCGGCCACCCCAGGGTGGGGAAACAAGAAGCAAGAGCCTTTCCTGAGATCCGCGCCATGCTGGAACTTAGGGCGCTGAGCCAACCAGTAAGCAGCCAGCCGCCCTGGGAAGTGACTGTGGTCTGGGGAGCCGCGGCCACCCCAGGGTGGGGAAACAAGAAGCAAGAGCGTTTCCTGAGATCCGCGCCATGTTGGAACTTAGGGCACCGAGCCAACCAGTAAGCAGCCTGCTGCTTACTGGGGCACAGGCTTAGAATCAAACATAGCACACACACACACACACACACACCTCCCCCATTAACAATTGGGATCCAGGGATCTGGGTATCTCTTAGTAGATGACCATATTTGGTACAGCAAGTCGGGGGAGTTTCCTTCTACTATCTCTGAAGGCAGATATTTTTATCGCCGTATTGCTTTGTCCTGATTACCGGTGTTGCTCTATTCAATACTCTGTGTTGATGTGTTCTTTAATGTTGTGTATTTCTTTGATTTTTGCTGTACCTAGTAGAACAACTATTGTGAAGACAACGAGATATACAATGTTGCCTGTGCCAATTTCACTATACTGTCTCAATTGGCTTTATTCCATCCTGTTTTTTTGTAACTGTTTGCAGCCTCACTGTGTGTTCATGTTGTATGCCTTAATTTTGTAACATGAACAGCTATTTCTGGGAGGACAGTATATGGTTTGTCAACTAATGATTTATGGGGTTTTTTTGAGGTTTTGTATTGTTTCTACCCTTCTTTTCTGTATTGCTTTTTTTTCTCTTTAAATAAAATTTAAAAAAAAAGAAATTCAGCACAAGAATAGAATACTAAAAGCTGTTAGAGAAAAGAAACATATCACCTATAAATGAAAACCAGTCAGAATCACAGCAGACTTATCAACACAAACCATCAAGTCAAGAAGAGTTTGCAGTGAAGTGTTTCAAACCCTGAAAGAAAACAACTTCCAACCCAGATTGATCTACCCAGCAAAACTATCTTTCAAATTTGATGGAAAAATAAGATAGTTCCATGATAAAGAAAAATTGAAGGAATTCATGACTACCAAACCAATCCTACAGAGAGTGCTAAAGGATATTCTAGAGAGAGGTAAAGCTGACCATGGTTCCAGAAACAGCAGCAGAAGAGGATTGCCAAACAAGACAGGCAATTGAATGAAAGGGAAAAATGGAGGGCCAACAAGAAGAGGATAGCAGGGCAGAGACAAACCGATGTGTGCCGGTTGTATCCATTAATGTAGATGGCCTCAGGTCAGCAATAAAAAGAAACACAGGGAGAGTGGATCAGGAAACAAGACCCACTGATACAATATACACAAGAAACACATTTGACTGCAAAGTAAATTAATAGGCTGAATATCAAAGGAGAAAAAACAATTGTTTCATGTGACAGGAGACCAAAAAAAACAAAAGCAAGAGTAACTTACCCATCAACCGCAGAATGGATAAGATATGGTATTTTCATGAAGTGGAAAGCTACCCAGCTATAAAATAGAATAATCTCAAGGCTCCTGTAGGTAAATGGATGCAACTGGAGATTATGTTTATGGCCAAAACAATTCTAATTCATATGTGTGAACCCTAGCATAAGAAAAAGGAATTAATGGGCTCCAAAAACAAAATAGGTAATGTAAGAGAAAAGGGGAGGAAACACCTGGGAGGGAAAGGTGGAAACTACTGTCAATTTCTTATTGTCTTATCCTGAACTCTTGCATTGTTTACACAATTTTGTTAGGTTCTGCTTTGTTCTGTCTTGTTTTGTTCAATTCTATGGTGTCAGATGGTAGGGGCAACTATTTTAAATATAATGGGATATATTATGGTAATCATGGCTTCCTATTATATTGCTTTGAAATCTTATAATGCTTTCATTCATTTGATTGGTTTTATTCTGTTTTGTTTGATTTTATTATGTGTAATGGTATAAACAGCTATTTTGAAAAAAACAAGACACTATAGTAGCCATTGCTGATTTACTATCATCTTGTTTTGAAGTCCTATCATGCTTTTGTTATTCTGTTTTGATTAGTTCTATCCTGTTGTGGTTTATTTGATTTCATTATGTGTGATGTTATAGGCAAATTTTTTGAGGAAAATGAGATATTATAGTAGCCATTGTTCATTTCCTGTCATTTGGTTTTGAAGTCCTGTAATGCTTTCATTCTTTTGAATGGTTTTATGCTATATTTTTGTTTGATATTAATGTGTGTGAAGATATGCTCCACTATTTCAAAAAAAAGGGACATTATTATAGCTACTGTTGATGTCCGGTTGTCTGGTAGTGAAGTGCTGTGTTGCTTGCATTGTTCTGTTCTGATTTGCTTTGTTCTGTTCTCCTTTGTTTTATTGTCTTTAAAATAAAAAATTTAAAAAGAAAAAAAAATATTTCATGCAGTGAGGATACAGAAAAAAGTAGGAGTAGCTATTCTAATTTCAAACAAAGTGGACTTCCATCCAAAACTGATCAGAAGAGGGGAAAAGAGTCACTATGTATAGATTAAGGTAATAATTCAACAAGAAAAGATAACAATTATGAACATATATGCATCAAATACTACTGAACATACATCAACACAATTATAGAGGGGGACAACAATAATCCACTGTCACAAATAAATAACTGAATGAAAAATCAACGAATATGAACCAAATCTTCAACACATAAATTTAATAGATATCTACTGAGTATTCCACCAAAAAAACAACAGAACACACATTCTTCTCAAACGCACATGAGAATTTCTCCAAAATAGACCACGTGCTAGCCTATAACCATGCCTAAATAAACACAAAAGAATTATAATTATCTTGTGTATATTATCAAGTCATAGTGCAAAAGACTAGAAGTCAACAGCAAAAGAGAACATAGAGATTAAGCAAACATATGAAAATCAAACAGCACCCTTTTGAATAAGCAGTGGGTCACAGAAGAAATCAAAGAAATTAGACAGTTCCTAGAATCAAGTGATAATGCCAGTATGACATAAAAGAGCCCATGAGACACAATAAAAGCCATCCTAAGAGGAAAGTTTATAACTGTGAAGACTCATATTCAGAAAAACAGAGGGAGTCAAAATAAATAGCATAATGATATGCTTCAAGGTTTGGCATGAACAAGAATAATGCAAATCCAAAGCTGGTACAATTAAGGAAATTATAAAGACCAGAGCAGAAATTAACACAACTGAGACTAAAAATAAATACAAAGAATCAATTCATTGAAGAGCTGATTCATTAAAAGAATAAACTAAACAGACGAACTCCTGGCCATGCTTACCAAAGAAAGGAAAGAAAGGACCTAAATCAATGCTATGAGAAATGAGAGAAGCAAAATCACAATGGACACTGCCAAAAGTCAGAAAATTATTAGTAACTATTTTGAGAAACTGCCTTCCAGTTAATAGGGGAATTCTGAAGAAATGGATAAATTCACAAATACATTTTTGAATACATATGAACTACCAAGACTGAGCCAAAAATGTACAAAAATCCTGAATAATCCAATAATAAGAAATGAAACCGAAGAAGTAATTAAAAATAAACTACCAAGAAAATTCTAAGAATTCACTGCTGAATTATGGTGGAACTTTAGGGAAGATCTAATACCAATAATCCTCAAACACTTTAACAAAATCGAAAGAGAAGTACTCCAAAAATCATTTCTAAAAGCTCACATTACCTTGATTCCTAAAGTAGAAAATGACTCAACCTAAAATGAGAACCACAAGCAAATCTCTTAATGAACACTAATGTAAAAATCCTCAACAAAATACTGGAAAACAAAATGTAACAAATAATCAAAAAGATCATATACCATGACCAAGTAAGATTCATTCCAAGGATAGAAGAATGGTTCAACACATGCAAATAAATAAGTTTAATTTATTACATGGACAAAAACAAGGAAAACATCATATGATCATCCCAAAAGATAAAGAAAAAGCCCTTGAAAAAAATCAAATATCCACTCATGATGAAAAAAACCTGAAGAGAATAGGTGTAAAAACAGCTTTTATATCAACCTGATAAAAGCCATATACAGAAAACCAATAGGCAGCATCATATTAAATGGAGAAAAGTCAAAGGCTTTATGCTCAAAATCAGGAACAAGATAAGGATGTCCACTCTCACCATACCTGCTGAATATAGTTCTGAAAACATTACTTAGAGCAATCAGGCAAGAGAAATAAATAAAATGGATGTGTCTAAGAAAGGAAGAAGTCAAACTATCATTATTTGAAAATATAGGATCTTCTTCATAGAAGATCCCCAAAACAACATAAGATTATTCCTAGAATTAATAATCAAATTAATTCTAGGAACACTACACAGCAGAATACAAAGTCAATACAGAAAAATTAACAGTGTCCCTGAATACTAATAATTAACTTAGAAAGATATTAAGAAATCAATACCATTAACAATAGCATCAAAAAATAAATACTTCAGAATTAACCTAAGGTACAAAAGACTTCTACAATAAAAACTACAGTAATCTGAAAAAAGAGGTCAAAGGGGACATCAGAAAATGGAAAGCTATCCTCTGTTCCTGGATAGACAGATCAATATAGTTAAAATGGCCATATCTCCAAAACTAAGGTACAGATTTAATGCAATTCCGTTCAAAATAAACATAGCAATTCCTCACATAACTGGAGAAAACAGTTCTAAAATTCATATGGAACCAGAAAAGACACAGAAAGAGTAAAAACAATCCTAAGCAACAAGAGCAAGGCAGCAGGCATCACAATCCCAGACTTCAGGTTATACTACAAAACTGCAAGGATAAAAACAATATGATATGGAAGGGGACTCAAACATGTGGATGAATAGAATAGAATAGAATAGAATAGAATAGAATAGAATAGAATAGAATAGAATAGAATAGAACAGAGGATGCATAAACAATTCCACATTCAGCTATCTGACCTTTGACAAATGGGTCAAAAACATATGTTGAAAGAATGATAGGCCTTTGACCAAATGATGCTAAGAAAATCTGCTATGCACATGCATAAGAATAAATCTAGATCCATATATTTTATCATGTATGAAGCTAACATCAAAATGAAGAAAAGATCTAAATGTTAAAATGAGCTATCTGCTGGAAGATAAAATAAGTAAAACTGTTGAAGATATACATGTAGCCAAAGACTTTTTGAACAGAACCTCAATTGCACAAGAAATACATAATACCAAGAAACAACAAATGATATTATATTAAATTTAAAAGCTCCTTCATGGCTGGGGATTTAGCTCAGCGGCATAAGCACCTGCCTGGCAAGTGTGAGGTCATGAGTTCAATCCCCAATACAAAAAAAACCTCCTTCATGAAAGGAAAGAACTAACAGTGTGAAAAAAACAAATTACAGAAAGGAAAAAATTGTCAGCTATTCCTTGGGCAGAGGACTAATATCTTTATAAAGAACACAAAAAATTAGACCCCCCCAAAAAATAAAATATCCAATCAAAAATGAACAACTGTAATAAATGGATACCTCTCCAAAGAAAGTTTTGAAAACCAATAAATACATGAAAACTGTTCAACACTTCTGGTCATTGCAGAAATGTAAATTAAAACAACACTAAGATTCTCTCTTACTCCAGAATGAAAGATTATTATCAAGAAATCAAAAAAAATAATAAATTCAGGTGAGGATGCAGGGGGGAAGACACCCTTCTACATTGCTGATGAGAATGTAAACTAGTACAACCTTTATGGAAGGTTGACATTTTCTTAAATCACTAAAAATAGAAATTTCACTGGAACCAGCTATTCTCCTTTTAGGTATCTTCCCCAAATAGTTAAAGACATCATTTTTACAGTCATCCATGCATAACTATGTTTATAGCAGCACAGTTCATAAGGGCTAAATCTTGGAAGCAGCCCATATGTCTGTCCATCAAGAGATGACTGGATAAAGAAAATGTGATATTTATGCACAGTGAGAATACTATTCTTCTATAGAGAAGAATCAAGTCATTTGTAGTAAAATGGGTGTACATTGAAACTATAATGTTAAGTGAAATAAAACATCACATTTCTCTTATATGAAAAACCCAAAATGTAAAGAGCAAAGTAAAGGACAAATAATGGGAAATGTGGAGATAGATATTTTGCAAGTGGGAATGGTATGGAAAGATGGCAGGAAAGGGGAGGAAAAGAATGAAAAGGGATTAAAAGTAGAATTAAGACATGTTATGCACATGGACCAATTCCCCATAAGGAATGTAATCATTCTGTACTACAAATGTATACTAACAAAAAAATGCTTTAAATTACTTCCAAATCAGCATACAAATGAATAGAATCCAGCCTGACTTCCATTTAACTTTATATTAATGTAGGTACAAAATAATTTTTTGGAGATTTTTCTCATTAAGTTAGGGCATGATGACAGTAAAATACCCCAATGTACCCTGTGTTAATACTGTATTTAACAAAATTTTCTATTTATTAATGTATATTACAAACTTTGTTTTATCATTTATAATAATTTTTGTAATCATTAATCTTGCTCTGTAAGATCGCCACTCTCTTCTTTGATCTTTTTTCTTTGTTTGTTTGTTTGTTTGTTTGTTTTTGTTTCTCGAGACACTATGCAGTTCAGGCTGGCCTTGAACTCACTATGTAGCCCAAGATGGCCTCAAAATCATGGCAATCCTCCTGCCTCGGTCTCCTAAGTGGTGGGATTACAAGCACATCTGGCTTCACTTTCTACAAATAATGTTACCTTCTCTTTTTTAACCAATTCTTTTACTGTGTTCAGTTTAAAGTCTTACATTGTGTTTGCATTAAAAATGACTACCTTATTTAATGATATCCCCCATTCCTTCATCTCATTGTGATTGCGGTGGGGGGGGCTTCTTTCTTCACTGACTAAATGTGACCTACAATTTAGTCAAGGTTAGTTCTATACTGGTTATATGAAATACCATCAAATGCATTTGTATTTAGTGTTCAAATAGATTCAAAATGGTCATTCACATTCCTTTCATAATCTAGCTACTAATCTGTCACTATTCATAGTGCTGAATTCTGACACTTTTGTATGTTCAGCTATTTGAAATCCTACTGTTTGTAACTCTACCAAAAGCAGCTGTTGCCTTTTGATGGACTTGGTACCACTAAAGTTGCTGTTCTTTAGTTGCTCCTCAAGAGCAAAGTGACCTAGTACTCAGCGATGGCAAGTACATGGTAAATAAGATGTTTCCTACATCCATGATGGAGTGTAGATTGATTCCATCTTTATGCATAATTTAATACATATTTTCAAAGACTTTTTAAAAAGAGCAAAGTTGTCTGTGTAGTGTTATGACTGAAGGTAATATTTTTTATAAAGATGTTCAACCAATATTTCCCAAGAAATCTCATTAGGGACTCAGATTAACTCACTTCTGTGTGTATATATATATATATATATATATATATATTCAGCTCATCCATCAAACCTGTTTTAAAGTTTTATTATTCATGTGCATTCATATTTGCAGTTGCTTTGAGCTTTGTTAAACAGCAGTACAAACATATATCAAACTAATTATGGTAAATTACATATCCAATTTCCTGGAATCTAGTTCACTCTGAACTTGAGTCCTTTTATTTCCTTTTATTCTTTATCTTAGAACCTAATTACATTTCTATCCCTGTGATCCATGATTTTGAGAATCCTAAATCCAAAGCCTGAATCATCACCCTTTGTTAATAATGAATTTTATAAGATAATATTTTGGAAATGCTGTTCTGAACATGAATTGAATGTGTAAAGAGTTCATCTACTACACTTGTTGCTTAGGTATCAAAGACTAGAGGGAACATTTCTTTGAATAGTCATTACCCTGGGAATATAGTACAATCACATCACTCACCATATGATATTTTGCATCATGTTATTATCTATGAAAAGAATTTAATGCCGGGGATATAGCTCAGAGTCAGAGTGCCTGCCTGGCAAGCACAAGGACCTGAGTTTGATTACCGGTACAGAAAAAGGAGAAGAAGGAAGAGGAGAAGGAAGAAGAAGGAGGAGGAGGAAGGACAGGAAGCAAGACTAAAAGTTTTAAAACATTGCAGACAAAATTAGGAAACAGAATGACTCTATTCATTTTGTAGTGTAATTTGACATCTGTTTTGATATTTTTTCTTTACTTCAAATGATTTTTTTCACCAATTTCTACCTCCCATACACTTGCAAAAATTCTCTTCATTCCAAATTAGTTATCCAAAGTTATCTGGACAATAAGAGTCAAGGACAAGACTGGGGCCATTTCTTTTGATTGGTTAGACAATTAATTGCCATTCAGCAAACAAAACAAAAACAAAAAAGATAATAAGTTAATGTATAATAATTATTAAAGCATGTATATAAAAATATAATAAATGAATAACTATGAAGCATGAAAAAGCTGTCTTCAATGTTTCGATGACTAATTTGCCAATTTGCCCATGTAATCTTGGCTTCTTTCCCATTGATATGAACAATATAACTGATGTACCATTTTATTTATGTTAATTAATTCAATTTCCACTATTCCAAAACAAGCTGGTTTATCATCTTACTTGCTTGTGGAAGTATCATGTAGTCATTACATAAGGTAGGATCTCTGATCTTCAAGTTAGTGAATGTGTTTAAGCCCACACTCTGAAAAGACAATGATAATCCAATCAAATGTAAACAGTTAAAAATTATGTAAAAATATTAGAATCCTATCCATGAGATAACTTTACATAATCATAAAGAGTATCTCTTGGATTCCTCATGCTCTAGCATAGCAAAGCTGAGTACTATAATACAAAGTTCAGTGTTGTAGAACCAGAGAGTATGTTTAAAAAAAAAAAACACAGGGCCTATGGGCAGATGTTTGTCTTGCACTTGGATCTGGTACAAAGAGCTCTGTTACAAAGCAAGCCACTGACACTCCCTATGTCTGTGTCCTTAACAGAAAAAAGATAGTCTACATTGGGCAGTTTCTAAAGTTCATTTTTTTTCTATGTGATACTAGAGAGCAAACCCAGGGTTTTGCTCATGATGGGTAACCGTTCAACTGCTGAGCTACACCAGCAGTCTCACTCTTGAAATTAATTACCAATATCATGCTATGTTAATTTAAAATAATTAACAGGGAAAATATTCATTAACAATATAGGTTTTACCTCTATGAATTTGAAAGTATCCTTGTCATTTCTGTGTAATGATGAATACATGATTTTATGAAAATTTATATCTCCATTATCGTAACAATTTTCTGGATCATTTACCCACTGATTTGAATGTGGAATGAAGTCAGTGTCCTTTATATTTAGCAGATTATATATCTGTAAAAGACAAGAAAACAAATGGTAAAATCTCTTAACCAAAAAGAATCAGTATGATCACTATTATAAATTGCTTTGTAAGTCTGTTAGTGATCTATTAGCAATTTTCTAGATACTTTGTTTTGGTGTTTCATTCTGAAGGTGATTATCATGTTCAAGAAAAACTAAAAAATTTCCCATCCAAGAATCACATCAACATCAAGAAAAATTTAAAATTCTGGCCCTTACGTTTGAGAAAGATAATATTTCTAATGCTATTAATGTAAAATATATAAAATCTGTTAGTTAGTTACTTAGTTAGTTAGTTAGTTAGTTAGTTAGTAGATTTATAATATATCAGTCAACCAATAATATAAAATATCAAGATCACTTAGTTCACTATTGAATTTTTTTTAAAGAATGACAACTGGATTAACCAAAGTATAAGTAACTAGAAAAGATCAGACTAAAGAATTCTCTTTTTCTTTTCTTTAAATAGCCACCTTGCCAAACGAGGAAAAAAAACTCCATCTTTAGCAACATTAGCATACATTTAATTCTTCAAATACAATTCATAAAATTCAAAAACAGAGGAATTAAAATGATTTTGTCAAATGGAAGAATAATGAAACTACATGAGATATTGCTGAGGTGCAAGAGTGTTTGCCAAAAAGCCTCATAAAGCTCCAGGATTTGGGGCCAGGGATTTAGCTCAGTGTCACAAGCTCCTGCCTGGCAAGTGTGAGATAATGAATTCAATCCCAGGTACCAAAAAAAAAAAGGCTCCAGGAGTTTGAGCCATGGGATCCCTTAGAAAGGAAAAGATGGGTAAATACAATATGAAGGAAGCCAAAGGAAAAATGATTGATGTCCTTCCCTGGAGAGTGTTAGCAGATTGTGTCTCAAGCAGAAGCTTGTTCTTGGGATGGAACAGACCCTGTCAGGGGAAAACACTTTTCACAAACACCTTTAATGTTGTGACTACTCCCTTTCAAAGTTCTTGCTGGCCATCTTACAAATCAACTATATGGCCCATCATTTGACCAGCGTTACTCTCAAAAGCAGACCATAAGATCAGTGATCAACATTTACTGCTTTAGTCTAAACTACAAATAAACAGCTAAGTATCATCAGTGAATTTCCAACATGAATGACAAAGATCAAAACAAGTAAACAATGGAAAATGAGGAAATATCAGCAAATCAGAGAGCAAAAGAAAACTCCAAAACAAAAACCAAATCACAACATAAAGTTCTATAAAACTCTCCCATGCATAGAAAATACCACTTCCATGAAACTAGAACAAGACATTAAAAAATAAAATAATTAGGAAACAACATATACCTTTCAAAATTAGAAGTGAGATCAAGCTAATTTAAAACAAAGTCTCTAAAAATATTAAAATGTAAATCCTCCAGAAAATAGAAAGGCAAAGGAAAATGGGGGTAAAAAGTGCTGTAATAAATTACAGACAAATAGCCAATAGTGGAAGTCAGATACAAGCTCTGAAATTTTACTGCTTGTTTTAATTTCTGTTTTTTTTTATTTTAAAGAGAATAAAACAAAAGAGGGCAGAACAAATCAGATCAGAACAAAACAACATAAGCAACACAGCACTTTACAATAAGACAACTGGACATTAACAGTAGCTATCAAAATATCTCTTTCTCTGCTATAGTTGAGCATAGTTTCAAATACAATAATTTCAAACATACCAAAATAGTATAAAACCATTCAAGAGAATGAAAGAATTAAAGGACATTCTGAACTGAATAACAGAGAATGATCAGTGGCTACTATAATATCTCATTTTATAAAAATATTTGTTTATACTATCACATATATTAAAATCCCAGTAAGACACAACATGATAGAACTGATGGTAATAGCAGAGTGGAAGCATGGTAGGACTTCTAAGGAAGATGATATTAAATCAGCAATGGCTGCCATAATGTTTTGTTTTCTGCAAAACAGCAGTTCATACCATCAAGTGTAATAAAGTCAAACAAAACAGATTAAAACCATTCCAACTGATGAATGAAAACATTGAAAGGCTTCAAAGCAATGAAATGGGAAATCATGATTACCATAAAATAATTTCTGTTTTATCTTGAGCACAATGCTTTGATAAATTCTTCTGAATTATATTTTTATATCTGACAATGAAGATATCACTTTGTAATGCTGTGACCATTAAATATTATAATATATATTAAAGAAATTTGACAATTCTTAATCTCCAAATTAGTATAAAGCATTCTGAATTATCACTGTCTTTTATAAACAGGCTTCCTCCCTGC
>PVJX010047841.1:0-11720 GCA_004027295.1 Dolichotis patagonum
TTCAAGCAGTTTTGCCAGCTTTCTATCGAATCTTTAGTTTCCTGATAATCTCTTTGAATCTGTTTCATAAATTCTAAGTTTTTTCTGAATTCCTGATTAAATTTTTCTCTCCATTTGTGTTCCTCCATTCTTCTGTCTGTGTCTTCTTGAGAGGTGCCCAGTCCTTCTTTTATTAATCTACTTATCTCTTGTTTAATTTCAATTAATATTTCAGTTTTGGTCCTGCTTATGAGGTCCTGAATATATCTCTTTATGTCTGCTACCACTGTTTGATGTTGCATTTTTGCTGCCCTCAATCTCTTTTGTATTTACTTCTCCTGGATCAATGTTCTCAGGGTTGGGAGCTGGGCATTTTTTCTTATTTCTCCCTTTCATCATGTTTTTGGTTCCTTCCATACAAGTGTACAGTATAATTCCCAGCCCCTTTTCTTGTTGGTTAAGGCTCCTCTAGACGGCATAGGCTAGGAGCTTTTGCCCTCTTCAGTCGGTTATCAGCGATTAAAATTCAGGCACAGGCAGTGTGTGCTGGCTGCTCCCCTACGGGCCAGTTAACCTTTGCAGGCCTTCACTGTGTCAGTGTGCACCGGTCTCAGGGAATAAATTTGTAGTGACTCACTGGGTCCCAGCCAGGGGCATGGCCTAGTCCAAGCAGATTCCACCAATCCGCTTGACGAGAGGAGCAACCAACTGAAGCCACTTCCTTATGGAGTTAGGGCTCTCCTGCCTAAATCCAACATGTCATCCAGTTGGTTTCCCCTTTCCCGTGGGAGAGTCTTATTCCCATCACTCACTGCATGTTGATGCTAGTCCCCGAGAACTGCTGGGCTCCCCGACCTCCGACTTCAGCGTGGCTGCAGTGCAAATTCACGATGCCTCTGGGTGGGTCGAGTGCAGGGCCAGTCCAGGCGAGCGGCACACAGGGCTGTTCAGCTCCTCGCTCCAGCGGCTCAAGCCAGTCACTTTGGCGTGGATTGCTTTGTCAGGTCTCCGGCAGGAATTCAGGTGGCTCAAGGAGTGTGCTGTGTTCGCTGATCTTAACTTCTCTTATGGTAGCCCCAGGACCTCATATTCGAGCAGTTTTTTGCACTTTAGTTTCTTTGTGGGTTGTGAGAGTCCATCTCTCTCTGTTTGGGTCTCT
This sequence comes from Dolichotis patagonum, assembly GCA_004027295.1. Taxonomy (NCBI): domain Eukaryota; kingdom Metazoa; phylum Chordata; class Mammalia; order Rodentia; family Caviidae; genus Dolichotis; species Dolichotis patagonum. Next base: position 1,139 of record PVJX010047841.1, read on the forward strand.
CTGGGGTGTTTTATTCTGGCATTTAAGCTTTCTCTCTCAGAGAGGGTCCCTCTCCTGCTACCTACCGGTCCGCCATCTTTTTCTCCATACTGAAGCTTTTAAGTCTTACTGAATTCCATTTATTGATTCTTGCTGTTACTTTTTGTGCAACTGAGGTTCTAGTTAGAAAATTCTTTCCTATATCTATGTCTACTAGTATTTTATATATTTTATCTTCCAGTAAGTTTAATGTTTCAGCGTGAGTGTTCAAATCTTTGATCTAGTCTGATTTTAATTTAGTATATGATGAGAGAGAAGGGTCTAGTTTCAACCTTCCACAAACAGATACACAAGTTTCCCAGCACCATGTGCTGAATAGGCTAACTTTCCTCCAACATATGCTCTTGGCCCCTTTGTCAGAGATCAAATAGCTGAACATGTCTGGGGAAGTTTCTCTATCCTCTGTCTGTCCCACTGACCCAGGTTTTTGCTCCAGAACATGCTGCTTTTATCACTATTGCTTTGTAGTATAGCTTGAAGCCAGATATTGCTATGCCTTTGGCTTTGCTCTTATTGCCAAAAACTGCTTTTGCTATTCTGGTTCCCTTCTGGCTCCTTATGAACCTTAAGACTTGTTTTCTCTAGTTCTGCAAGTTTGCTGTGGGCATTTTGATTGGAACCGCATTGAATCTAACAGTTTTTGCAGTATGGCCATTTTGGCAATTCTGGTTCTGCTTATCCAGAAGCAGTGGACAACTTTGCATTTTCTAATGTCCTCTTCAATCTTCCTCTTCAGAGTACTGCAGTTTTCTTTGTAGAGCTCTTTCACTTACTTGGTTGGCTTTAGTTCCTAGGGCTTTTGTTTTTCTTGAAGCTAATGTGAATGGTACTGTTTCCATAATTTGCTTCTCATCAAGTTAATTATGATGTACACAAATGCTATTGGTTTTTGTATGTTGATCTTGTATACTGTTACACTGCTGAAGCTTATTAATTCTGAGAGTTTTTTGGTGGGGTTCTTTGGGTCTTCTATGTAAAGTATCATGTCATCTGCATATAATGATAATTTGAGATCTTTCTTTTCTGTATATATATCCCTTTTATTTCTTTCTCTTGCCTAATTGCTCTGGCTAGTGTTTCAAGTACTATGTTGAATGGAAGAGGTGACAGTGGATGTTCTTGTCTTGCTTCTGATTTTAGGGGAAATGCTTTTAGCTTTTCCCCATCTAGTATGATGCTGGCTACTGGTTTTTCATACATAGCTTTTATCATATTCAGGTGTGGTCCTTTTATTCCTGTTTGTTTCTGAGTTTTTATCAGAAAGGGGGTTGGACTTGTTCAAAGCCTTTTCTGAATCCACTGATATGATCATATGGTTTTGATTTTGCTTCTATTTGTGATGTTTTTATATTTATTGACATATATATGCTAAACTATTCTTCCATCTCTGAGATGAAACCTACTTAATCATGATATGTTGCATTCTATTTGTTAATATTTTACTGAAGACTTTTGCATCTATTTAATTAAAGAGACTAGCATATAGTTTTCTTTTTTTATTTGGGTCTTTATCTGATTTTGAAAGTGGGGTGATACTGGCTTCCATAAGTAAGTTGGGGTTAATGCCAACTTTTTAAATTTCTTTGAACAGCCTGAGGAGTGCTGGTGATATAACATCCTCATAGGTATTGTGGAATTCAGCAAGTCCATCAGATCCCAGGCTTTTTTCAGGTGGTATGTTCCCTATCACTGTGTCAATTTCATTGCTTATTACTGGGCTGTTAAGCATATTTATGTCTTCTTGGGTTAGTTTTGGTAATTTGTGTGTGTCTAGGCATCTGTCCATTTTTTAAAAATCTGTTAATTTGTTGGAATATAATTTTTTAAGTAGTTGCTATCTTCTGGATTTCCAATGTCTCTTGTGATTTCATCTTTTTCATTTCTAACTGTGATGATGTGAATCTTTTTTTCTTTCTCTTGGTAATCCTGGCTAGCACCTATTTTATTTATTCTTTCAAAGAATCCAATCTTCTATTCACTTATTTTTATTTTTACTTTCTTTAGTCTTAATTTCATTGCTTTCCACTCTGATCTTTATCAATTTCCTCCTTAACTTTGGTTTGGGGCTGGTTTGTTGTTCGTATGTTAAGATCATAAAGTTTATTTGGGCTTATTTTGTTTTCCTAATATGAGCACTGACTGTGGTGAACATTCATCTTAGAACTGCTTTTATAGTTTTCCAGAGGACTCATCGAATCATACCATCGTCATTAACTGCTTGTTTTCAGGGTCTTGGTGCATGAAACACTGTTTTCCATCCTTTAATTTTTAGCCTCTGAGTATCTTTTTTAATTACATGAGCTTCTTAAATGCCGATCTGTTTTTTAATTGGAGAGTTGAGACCTCAACATTGAGACATATTACAAATTTTTAAATTTTCTCTGCAACCCATTGCTTTTTTATTAGTACACTGTTAATTTTCCAGGCGCTTTTGCCTTTTCCAAAACTTTTTTGGGTATTGATTGCTTTGTTTTTTTTTCTTTTCTTACCTTTTTTTTTTTGTCTTTTTAAGAAAGGGTTTTTCTATGCAGTTCACGTTGGCCTTGAACTCACCCAAGGTGGCCTCAAACTCACAGTGCTACTCCTGCCTCAGCCTCCCAAATGCTGAGATTACAGGCATGTGCCACCATGCCTGGCTTGATTTCTAATTTTATTGCACAGTGGTCTGATAGTATGCATGGAGTCTTTTAAAACCTTTTATTACCAGGCTTTGTGGACTAGTATGTGCTCTAGTCTGGAAAAAGTACCACATGCTGTTGAAAAGAATGTACACTGTGTTGTAGAGGGGTGAGTACCCTGTAAATATCTATTACAACCATATGTTCAAGGCTGTGATTTAATTCTGATGTTTGTTTACAGATTTTTTATTTAGATGATCTGTTTGCAAAAGTGCAGTGGTAAAATTTTCTACTATGATTGTGTTAGTGTTTATTTGATCTTTATTTTCGGCAGTTTATGTTTTATCAAGAAAGGTGCATATGTTTATCAGTGTTATCTCTTCTGATTGATTTTACCCAAAAGTTTGTCATGTCTGATATTAGAATTGCTACCCCTGCTTGTTTTCTGAGTTTTGGTGCATGAAACACTGTTTTCTATCCTTTAATTTTTAGCCTTGGAGTGCCTTTTTTAATTACATGAGCTTCTTAAATGCCGATCTGTTTTTTAATTGGAGAGTTGAGACCTCAACATTGAGAGATATTTCTGAGATGTGGTGTTCTTACTATCACTGTCTTTTTTAATCTGTTGGTATAAATCCTTTTTCTTTCCCTGATGTCTTTTTTTTTAATCCACTGACCTCACTATTTTTTTCTGTGTTTTTAGTTGTGTCTGATTGTTTCTGTCAAAAATATTAAGTATTTGCTCTAGAGCTGCTTTAGCACTCATGCAACTCCTGAGCTGGGTCATTTTCATAAAAAAAAAAATATTGTTTCTCCATCTATTTGGAAGGATACCTTTGCTGGCTAATGAGTCTGCAGCTTATATGAAGAACTTTAGTAGGATGTTGCCTCCCCCAAAATTTTCAGCTTTTTATGTTCAATGCACATATTTACACCTTCTGTTATTTACTTTAAGTGACTTGGACTCTGTTCCTATGTTTTGCTATAAGAATCACTTTTGGTTACGACAGCATCCACAGATTCAATCACACAACGCTCCTATATGGTAGTCCTTGCAGCTACTCTTCCCTCCTGTCTACCCTCTACGCACAGTAGGGCCACTTATTATTTGTGGCTGTTCTGCAGTGAGGTAGGCGAAATGCAAGGAGACAGCGGAAGGTGTGGGATGAAGAGTGTGAGGCCCCAAGGGGAGGCACACAGGCAGGGGCAGTGGCAGATGAGAAGAAAAGGTTGATGTTGACTCTGATGCTATTAGAGTACTTTCAGCTGAGTATTTACAATTTTCCGAGGATATTTGTGGGAGCCAGGGCATGGGGAACAGCTAACGCTGAAGACTGACCACATGTGTGGGCTAGAGCACAGCCAGTCTGGAGAAGAGAGTGCCCAAAGCGAGCCACGTGAACAAGCTGCTCCAGCTCCCAGAATGCAAGGTGCCCCAAGGCTGCCATACAAACAGGATGCTAGGCAGAGGGGTGGCACATGACATCAACATGCAGAATGTATGAATAAACGCACTGCAGCAGAGCAGTTCCTTTCCTCCCATCCAGAGATGGGGCTCCACCTGACCTCAGCTTTCTGTTTTCCAACTCTTTATTTCCCCGTTCTTCTCCCCAGGAACTTTGAGAGTTATGTTGGATAGGGCCCAAGGACAAGATATGGGAGGAAGGGGTTTACTTTGGGATTGAGGAAATTTGGATTTTCCTTCAGCCCAGAGAAGAAATCCAGTTATAGTGTAAGTATCGTAACAGCTCACATATTTATCCACATCTAATATGCACTAAAAGTGACAGCTATCCTCTGCTGAAAAAAAACATTCAAAGGTAATTTTATAGAATTAATTATCTAAAGCCCAGAGGTTTGAGGACCAGGTAATAGGGAATAGGAAAAAAAAGTTGCTTTTTTTAAGGTCCTCTGCTATGTGGTGTGGGAATAAAGAAATGGGAAGGGCCAAGGGTCCTCGTGGTGGTAGAGATATGTTATCTATTTAGATGGGGGTGACAGGAAAAACAGAGTACAAAACTGAATGAGGATGAGAAGAGATTCCATGACTAGCATAAATGCTAGGAGAAAGGTTACAGAGAGACAAATGAAAAGGGGGAAAAAGAAAAATAGAGAAAGGATATGAAACAAGAGAGAAGTCAGGTGAAAAGGTATAGATGTCAATAGGAGGAATACAAAGGGACAAGGGAGCATTCCCAACTTCTATAAACTATACTGGAAGAAAAAGGCAGGGAGAAGGCACACACTCCCAGAAAGAAAAGAAAGGGAGGAAATAATGGAATAAAAGTGGTGGGTGGTAAACAGAAAGGAAAACAATAAAAAAAGTTTTCTGCTGTTTCAGATGCATGGTTCTTTTCCACAGCCTAGGAATAAGAAGCAGAACCTGGGCCAGGACAAGGCGCTGCTCACACTGGAAGCCTGAGGCAGCGCCCACCTCAGAGTGGTGCTGCATGCAGACGTTGGCACAGAGTGGCAGGAGGTCCCTGGAACCGCAGGCTGAGCCTGGCCTCTGACCACACTAGCCAGGTCGGCGCTCACCAGCTCCAGCCCTTCTGCAGTACTGCCTCCAGCCTGCTCTCCAAACAGCAGTGACTGTCTCTTGAGGTTGTCCTTCCCTCACTCACTCGGGAACTTGATAGTGTGGAGCATGGCTTGGAGCTGTTCTGAGACCATGGTTAAAACATTGAGCCCTGCACTGTGATGTCCCCTGCAGCTCTTGCTCCGCAGTTGTGGTAGGGGGTGCTGGACACAGGTCATTCACTTACTGTGGACTGTGGAACGTCCCACTGGAAGCAGTGTCCCTGCAGGTTGCTGCTGATTCTCAGTCCCAGTGTGGTTATGTCTCTTTCCATTTACGATGGATTCTCCTCTTCTCAGTGTTTCTAGTGGATGTCTTCTGAGTCTCTCCAGTGTAGCTCCTCCTGTGCTCAGCCATGCTGGATATTCCAGATCGTTCCTTTTCAGTGGATCTCTCTTTAGCATCTCTGAATCGACTGCTCCTCTAGTCAGCTATGTGGAGGTCCCTATGCCAGACTTTTGCCTCATCCAAGGTCAGGTCTGTTGTTTGGCTGACATTTCTGCTGCCCATGCAGAGAGGAACAACTCAGAGCTTGCTCCACGTTGGTAATGGCTGAGCCATGATGTGGAAGCCACAGTTGTGGAGCTCAGGTGAGTGTTCCACTGGGGCTGTGGGTCTCTGTGCCACCGCAGTTACATCAGTTTCTCTTCTTAGTATCCTCCATCCCCAACCCCAGGCAACTCCTCATCTACTTTCTGTGTATGCATTTGCTATGCTGGAAATTTTATATCAACAGAATCATATACCATGTGAAAGTGCCGATGCCTTCTCATAGCTAAATAGTATTCCACTGTAAGGGCAGATCACATTTTATTCCTACTTACTGCTCTGACTCTGTCCCCAGCAGAGTTCCTCTCCCTGCCTCTAGCTGTGCTCAGCTGGAATTGTGTTTTAATGGTTTCTGTGCCCACTGCAAAGTCCTGATTTTCTCTCCTAGGTCAGGGTAGTTTGTTCCTTTTGGACACCTGGACATTAGGGTTATTTCCACTTTTCAGCAATGGTGAATAATGATGCTGTAAACATTCATATACAAGTTTTTGGTGAACATTCAAATTCTAATTGAATGGGTCTGCAGCAGGAGGCAAGGACCCACACCACTGGCATGTTTGAAGAGTGCCCCTGCTGACCTCATGCGCAGTCAGGGTTGAGAACCACAGGTCTAGGACCTTAGTACTCAAAGTGCGGTCCCAGATCTGCAGCACAGCCTTGCCTCAGAACCATCAGAAATAGGAATCTCATGTCCACCCAGGACCTGGAGAAGAATCAGAATGCCCATTTTAACAACATCTCCTGGTAATTCATGTTCTCACTAAAATCAAATAGGTACCAGTGTAGGGAGAAAGTCTGGGTTCTTCATTTATATTACTCTTCCTCTAGAACTTCAAATTCCAAATGAGAAACTCACTAGGGATGGAACTTTATCCCTGCTCATAATTCCACACTACAGAGGGACAGAGAGTGCCATCTGACCCTGCACTATGCCTGGCATAGTACACAACATAAAACAGATGTGAGATGAAGCATCTTTGAATTAAAGCAGTGGTGAGCCACTGAATCTCCCCATGCATCCTGTGTGTTTTCCATGAACTGGGCCCAGCAGCCACATGCTGCGATGCCTGGAGCTGGCAGCACTTGGACAACACATGGTAGAAAAGAAGCCTGTGCCTGGTGACTGGGTCTGTCGGGGACCCCCTGGGACCCAGAGTCAGCAGGAAACTCAGGCTTTCTGTTTCTGGGCTCTGTTCCCAGGCAGCAGATCTCTGAGCCAAAGCTTCCCAACTAGATCAGTGGCCCTGAGCCAGCTGACAGCCAGCAGCACATTCGGATCCTAAAAGCACCCTAGGGAATCCGTAGGCAGCAACCACCAGGCCTCCCAGATCCCGTGGTCTGAACAGTATCAATGGAAGGAGAAAGCACTCCCACCCCAGGAACCAGGGCTAGCCCTTGCATATCGACTGAAACCGGGGCCAGCTGTGCTGGTCAGACAGGCAGAGCCAGACCCTTGTCTTCACAGAAACAGGCTGGAGCAGCAGGGGAAGCAGGCACCCACCCCCACAGGGAACAGAATCCTGTGAAATCAAGGCAAGGAGGCCCATCTCCAGCCAGTGCCTGAAAACCTCTCCCCAGGGCAGCAGTTGGAGAGCAGCAGCCATTTGCCAGTGGCTCACGTGACAGCAGAACAAACCATATGTGGCAGGTTATCATCACCACTGTGTGATGACCAATACTCAAGGGCTTTGTTCCAGGCCACACCACAAGTGGCGGGGCTGAGATCTAAACCCAAGTCTGGCCACCTCCAAAGCCCACGCTCACTGTGTGATGCCACAGGAGGCCACACTTGCACAGCTGAGTGCCAGTCCCCTCTGTCCTACAGATGAGAAGACTGAGGACAGAGGGTGCACAAGTCTCAGGCCACTCACCTGGCCTGATATAAGCAACAGCCTCTTTCTTTTTAGGGAACAGGAATGATGAGGAGATGATGGAGGAGGAACCAAAACTTCTGGTATATATCAGATCAATCCAAACAATAAGGATTAGAAGTGCTGACAGGAAAAGCAGGGCGCCATGGCCTAACTCCAGCAGAGGCAGCTGCACACATCTGTTGCACATGCTCAGAGCTACCCTCCCTGGATCTCAGGCATCGGCCAGGCCGTGGAAGGGCATCTGTGCTGCTTCATTGGCCTGGTTAATGAATTTCCAGGCTGGCCTCCTTACTAGCTGCCAGCTAACCCACTTACCCCAAACTGCCAACCAGACTCCCCAGACTAAAGTCTTTCTCTCCCTCTTGCCTCTCCTCTTTGCGATTCCACTTTTGTCTTATTTGACTCCATCTACTCACTTGCTTTCATGTGATAAAACCACACGTGTGAAAAACGTCAAGTTAAAGTCTCTAAGTTATTCCTTCTAGGACCCTACGATTTCACTAAAGACTCGTCAGGTCCGTGTGGAAGACCTTCCCAGTCATATCCACTGTGGAGGCTCAGAAAGACTTCTACGGTCCCTGCCCTGTGTCCCTGGTCATCAGAGTGACCAGTCACATTGACCACACCTCTGCCGCTCCTTCCGTGCTGCTCAGCCCTCCATGTCTAGCCCAAGATCTCCTGGCCCCTCACTGCCTCCCTTCTGACTCACTTTCCCTTTGCTCCAGTGCTGGGCAGCCTCAGGTATCCTCTACTTTCCTGCACTGGTCCCTCACTTGGGTTAGGGTGCCTTTCCTCCACCTGGCAGGGTGTTCTGTCCCTGAATCTTACAGGAGCAAGACATCTGCTCCTCTGGAGTCCCTGCTCTTCCTTTGGGTCTCTACTAAGAAATCAAAACCCCTGAAAACATGAACCAGGTCTTATCAGTTTGACACATTAAATATGTTTTCAGCACCTGAGATCTTCGGGAAATGCAGAGGAGCAGCAGAGCCTCATTCTCAGGCTCAGCTACATCAGATTCAGTCTGGATGCATGTGTTAAGATCGGTGTTAAAAGACTGTCATGATACATCTCGGCCCTGCCTTGATTCGTGACTCCATATAGCAACTCCCTCATTTGTGAGAAAACAATCTTTGAAAATAACTAACAGAATGTTGCTAACCTGTCTTTTGACAAGAACCCAACTATCTGGTCACAGCAGAACTAGAAGAGTTCCAAAACCTTAGACTCCAGAAAGATCCTTGAATAGCTAGATATAGTTATTGTCTGCCCCAGTAAATCCACTCTGAGGTATAAACCCAGGGAAGCTGTCCACACAGAAACTTGTATGTGGACATTCATTGTAAGATTCTTCATAATGGCTACAAGGAGAGAAAACTGAAATGTCCATCAGCTGAAAAACACATTAGCAAAATGATGTGAATCAATCTGGTAGAATACTACTTAATCATCAAAAAGAATGAAGAACTGACCCATGCTACAATATTCATGAAGCTGAGTGTACTATGCCAATTGGGAGAAGCTAGGAATGAAATGCCACATCATCTATAATTCTATTTGTATGAAAATGTCCCAAATAGGTAAATCCATAAAGATATAACAAAGTAGGTTAGTGATTGCCATGGGCTAGCACATGACTGCTAATGGGTATAAAGTTTCTTTCAGGAAAGATAAAACTGTTCTGAAATTAGGTAATAGTGGTATTTGGAGCCGCGGCCACCCCAGGGAAGGAAATAAGAAGCAACAGCGATTCCTGAGATCAGCACCATGTTGGAACTTAGGGTGCTGAGCCAACCAGCAACCAGCCTGCTGCCTACCGGGGCGGGGGCTTAGAATCAAACATACCACATCCTCCTCTCCCCCCCCCATTAACAATCAGGATCCAGGGATCTGGGTATCTCTTAGGAGGTGACCCTATTTGGTACAGCAAGTGGGGGGAGTTTCCTTCTACTATCTCTGAAGGCAGATATTTTTATCGCGGTTTTGCTTTGCCCGGATTAATGGTATTGCTCTATTCAATACTCTGTGTTGATGTGTTCTATAATGTTGTGTATTTCTTTTGATTTTGCTGTACCTAGTAGAAGAACAACTATTGTGAAGACAACGAGATATACAATGTTGCCTATTACTGTTGTCCTGGTGACCTGCTGTGATGTTCTGTGCCAGTTTCACCGCACTGTCTCAATTGGCTTTATTCCATCCTGTTTTGTTGTATATTACACCTCCAAGTTAATAAAAATTAAATAAAAATAAAACAAGAGAACATGAGAAAACAAGGTAACAAAATACCTCCAAAAACTCCCAACTCCATCAGAGCTGATCCATGTGGCATGAATGACGAGAAACTCAAAAACAAAACAACAGAATTATATAAGGTGATTAAAAAGGAAGTAACAACAACAAAACAGATCAATAAGGTACTGAGAAAGCTCAAACATAATATAACTAAACAGATAATGTACTTAAAAAGCAAAAAGAGGAAAAGAAAATGCTCTAAAGGATATAACTACAGGTATGTTTAAGTTTGTGGGATTGATAACCATATTACCAGGTTTTTGTTGGATTGTTGAACAAAACTGTTTGCAGCCTCACTGTTTGTTCACTTTGTATGCCTGACTTTTGTAACATGAACAACGATTTCTAGGAAGACAATATGTAATTTATCAAGTAGTGATTTCTTTGTTTTTTTTTAAATTCTGTATTATTTCTACCCTTTTTTTGTATTGCTTTTTTTTTGTCTTTAAATAAAATTTTGAAAAAAATAGTGGTATTTGGATAATGTTGTGGGTTATGCTAAAATACCCTGAATTGCATACTTTGAAAGGGTAAATTTTATGACATGTAAATTAGATTTCAGTCATTGAAATAATTAAAAATAATCTGGGGATTGGATTACAGATGGAAGACGTCAAACTCCGAGTTTCTGC
>PVJX010047842.1:0-11697 GCA_004027295.1 Dolichotis patagonum
GTGTGCACACTCCAAATCCTGCTCCAGTAGAACTGAATGAATTTGTTCCCAGTCTTCCTAGGATTTGAAAAATGGATGAGAGAAAAAATATAAAAATCTATAATCTCACTCTCTTCCTGTGTTTGAATGATCAGAAAACTTCATTCATCTCTGCTGAGTTGATTCTGGAAATTTCCAAGGGGTGATCTCCTACTCTGAAGATGAAGGCAAACCCAGTATGTGGTAGAACATAGATGTGATTCTCTCATGCTGTGATGCAGGAGCACATTTCTCATGGAATATCACAGAGTACTCAGAAAGACAGGTATTCCTCCTTAAGGGTCAGCATAACACTACAGTGTTTCCCTGAGTAACCAGCAAGGTCTCATATGTCTTACCCAAGTGCTGTACAAGTCCTCTTTCACTACAATGTAAGAAGGATCCACAGTGAGACACTTACCATTGCTGGTTTTCTTTCTTTTTTTCCCACTGGATCAAAGTAATATTTATTATAACACTTATGGGCCTACTGCCTCCATAAATAAATCTGTACATAATTGGGAAGTAGGACCACAACATATCAGAAGAGAAAACATGGCGTTAAGGCTCAGGGATCAATATGTGTCATCAGGCTCATCATTTTCCATTTTCAAGTATACTAGCAAGGCTGCTGGGTTGGAATAGAAACCACGGAAGCCTTGCTATAAGTCTAATATGAATTTGGCAGACTGATGTAGGTTTAGCCTATGACCCTGGTCCGGAAGTCCCAGCCTTCTCTGCTACTTCCAGAGCTAGCTTCAGGTTCTGGTCAAACAGCTCACACCTAGGCCAGCTGGAGGAGACAAAAAACTTGTGAGACCTGAGGCTCTCTCTCCATTCTGCACAAAGACAGGGTCAGTGGAAAGACCACTTGGTGGACAAACCCCAAGAAAAAAGTCTTTGTAAATTCTCTGAATAAATAAAAGATTAGCTAGGCATGGTGGTACATACCTGTCATCCCAGCATTTGGGAGGCTAAGGTATGAGGATTACTTTGAGTTCAAGACCAGCCTAGACTACATTAGTGAGACTGCCTGAAAAATAAAGGGCTAGTCATTGTTGTCTTACTTAAAAGTAATACTCTGCCATACCTCTAATGACTTTGGGGGGAGTAGGGCCACCTACCTGATGGGCATTTCCAGAGAGTAGAATGGATTCTTGAGGGCAAAATCTGAATAAATCTCATAAATTTTTCACAGAAGACAATCGATTCCAGCTTGCCTAGGATCTGCCAGCACCACAAATTTGATCTGAATGGAACTAGCGTTGGTGGTATAGTGGTGAGCATAGCTGCCTTCCATTGCTGGTTTTCATTCCAACACCAACAAATAGACCATGCTCCAGAGATAACTAACTGATCAAAGTGAGAACCCACTCAGAGCCAGCTTTTGCCTCTGGTCCTTACACAGCTCCCAAGGTCACTTCACTGTTCTGTCAATATCATCTACCCAAATAGTCAGCCAGTCCACATTCAGGACATGTAGAGGACTGCACATGTGTCATCTCTGGGTGCAGATTCAGGTGTTCCCAGAGTACAGGATGGCTAGAGGACAGGGAAATAAAGAAAAGGGATGAAAGTTGATGTCAGATGGAGTGCTCTTTCCTAATGGAGTGAGAGGATCTATTCAACCACTATAGTGGCATGTATTTATACAGGTAGCAAGACAAAATCACATGGCAACCCCTTGCCTAGTGATGCATTGTTTGGGGCTTGGTCTTCTCTGAGCTGGTGCAGCTTGCTTGTCAGGGGCACTCACTGACCTCTTACTGCTCCACACAAACAGTCAGTCACTGCCTGTACACAGGTTTCCCAGAGAGAGAGTTAAAGGTATTTGCAGACACCTGAAATCTGAGGAAGACAAACCATTAGTGACACTCACAGAGAAATGTGCGCATAGGTGGCAGTGAATTCCAATCACAGGGAGAAACCTCAGTTCAATGGAAATGAAAGGGGCCACCATCATCCCAAGGCACAGCATTGTCAATCCAATGAGAATCAGGGCCACCTGGAAGAAAAGAACTTCCTGAGAGTAGATGCTGCTTCTCACAGGAAAGAAATTTCCCAAGGTCATAGCCCATTTATTTTAACACACTGGAACAACTCCGAATAGGGCAAATTTCAAGGATAAGTCTCCATATCAAAAGGTTCCCTAATCAAAATTTTCTTAACCTAAAATACAATGCTGTTTCTAGTTTTTTAAAGTATGTGTTCTTGTATGCTCTGAGCAGATTAAGACAATTCAGTTTCTTCAGATTGCTGATAGTTCTATTTAACTTATCCATTTACAAAGGTCCTAAATTTAAATCAGGACTCACATGCAGCAAGGTGTCAGGGAAGATGTTTTACATTTCTTGGTTTTCTCCAGCTCCTTTTCCTTGGCCCTCCCCACAGACCAGGCACCACATCATCCAGCCTGTCACTCTGTTGTAGACAAAGCAAGGGCTGATGGGCAGATAATACTTCCTACCTTGCATCTTTCCCAGGAGCACACAAGAGTTAGCATCCTCTGTATTCTATGGACTCTGATTCACAGTCTTATACATTAGTGACCTTCTCAGAGGTAGGTTATATGACACACACTTTGCCAGAGTCCTGTGTCATGCTCTCATTTCCTTTCATTTATCTCATTCCATTTGCTTTTTGAGTATCAACAAGGCTAAGCTTTGCACTGTGTACCTAACATGCTAATCTCTCTCCTCTCACATCAGCTATGACATGAATTAGGATTAGGTGTCCACATAACATGATCTGTGTAGAGTTATGCAGCTGTGAAAGACAAATATTTCACTAAACAGAAACAGATAGCTCTTCATTTAGGACCTTGAACTCTTTGGTTACAAAGGAAGTGAATGGGCCCATGAATGAGAAGCCCATGTGCCGAGCTGTCACGATCATCACCATGACCATGTAAAGAGCAGAGATAAAAGATTATCTGCACTGGCACTATATACACTATTGGCCCATCACACAACCCCATCTGCAGGAAATGCAGACAGGACAGCTCCATATAGAGTGACACATCCTTCTCTCTTGGAAGAATGCAGTGTCCTATCATGTGGAGCAAAATATGTGAGTAAGGAGCACGCAGTTCCACTGTCTGGGTTCCAGGTGACAAGGAGATCATATGCTGTGCTGGAGGAACTTCTTTGGAAAGGTTCTTGAATGCACTGCAGAGCAATGAACATCCCTGGAATGAGCGTATATGTATGTAACACTGAATGAGTTTTGCACAGAGATATGTATGTCTGCTTTCATTTTACATTCATGAATTTTCCTCAGATTCTGTCAGGCCAAGACCAGACCATGCCAAAACATGAGACGCATATAATTGGTTTTTCAGTTTTCCCGGTAGAAAAAATTATATAAGCAAAATAATAAGCAAGCTGTTGTTTATACCACTACCTGGGAGAGAAGGTTATCACTTCACATGGCATAATTTTTCTCAAAAATTTACCTGGCTAGGGTTGGGGATTTAGTCCAGTTGTGCAAGCACCTGCCTGGCAAGCGCAAGGTCATGAGTTCAATCCCCAGTACCAAAAATAAATAAATTAGTAAGTAAGTAAATAAATAAAATTACCTGGCCTTCTAGTTATGGGTCCAAGGTTGCATAGTCTTGGAGTGATAGAAAATTTACATTTTAGTTGGAAATGCTGTAAGGTGGCCAGCTTCAGCAGAAGTGTGCAAAAAATTTCTAAAAATCATACTTTGTTCTGAATCTGCAGCAAAAATAATGAAGAATGAAAGAAAGAAAAAATACAAGAAAGAAAGAGAAAAAGACTTTTTCAGGATTCTCAAGAACAAGAAGGCCAATTCTCTTGATGTTACTCTACCCAAATTTGTTTACATACATTAAGAATACTGTTTCATTAAACTTGTTTTTAAGATAAATATAGATTCACATGCAGTTGTAATAAAAAAGATTCATCTTCTCTGTTTCCCAATTTCCCCAATGGCAACATTTTGCCAAATTATAGCCCAGCTTCATAACCATAATATTGTCATTGATGGAGTCAAAATATAAAACATTACCCACTCCACAAAGGCCCCTCACATTGCCACACCTAACTTTCCTCCCTACACACCTCCTTATTCCTTTGAAGCATCTGGTCTCCGTAAGTGAGGTGATATACAGTAGTAACCTTTGAAGGTTGGCTTTTTCACTTAGCAAAATTCTCTGGATATATCCATGTTAGTGCATATACTTGGGTTAACAATTCCTTTTTATTGCTACACAGTATTCCAGGGAATGGTTACACTGTGCTCTAGTTAGCCACTCATTTGAATGATGCTTAGGTTGTTTCCAGTTTTGGGTCATCATGTGGAAAGCTACTGTATGAAATTATGTACACTTCTTATAAGAACCTATGTCATTTCTTTGGGATGAACATCCATGAGTGCCATTTCTGCTCCTAATATTTTTGAAAGTTCTGTATCTTGCTTGCTTTAAAAAAAAAAAAAAACAATGCACATCTTTACGGAGTGGCTGTATCATATTCCATTTCCTTCAGTGATACCTGAGTGAGCCAGTTTCTCTGTATCCTTGACAGTATTTGCTGATGTAATCACTTCCTTTTACTCATTCTGGTAGGTGCATGATAACAACTCATTGTGTTTTTTTTTAAATTTACACTTCCTTCATAGCTCATAGTGTGTAACCCCTTTCTATGTGCTTATTTGCCATCTAGAAATGAGGATTTGTCATATCATTCAATAAATGTGTCTCCATATGTTTTGCTCACTTTTTAACTGAATTGGTTGCTGTTTAGCTACTGAATTTTAGCAGTTCTTTCTATAATCTAAATAATAGTCCTTTCTCATATATGTAACTTAGAAGTACTTTGGTTAACTTGTCTATTGTCCTGTCATTCACTTAACCAGATCTTTCACCAAACATATTTTTTTTAAAAATTGACAAATTCTAGTTTATTAAGTATTTTTATAGGCAATACTTTGGAATCAAATTTATGAACTGTTTTTCTAGCCTTATTTGCAAACATTTTTTCCAGTGCCTGTTTTTCTAAACATATTTACTTTTAGATCTTACATTTTATAAACATATTAATTTAATGGGTACAGTTCAGGTATACATAATGACTGCATTCATTTTATGGGATTAGTATTTGTGCATGATGTGTCTTCATTCCTCTTTTCCCCACTCCTCTCCCCTCCTTTCAAATCTCCTTTGCATCTCTGTTCACAATGTTCTGTTTTCATTTTTCCCTTCTTTTTTTGATTTTTTTTGTTGCCTTTCCTTCTTTTCCCTCACTCATGCCCAAATTCTCTTCTAATTTTCAACAGTTTGTTCCTCTTTCACAATATCTGTTGTACATTTTTGGTTCCTTTTTTATAATTTCAGTTTTCCTACCAGAGACCTAATGCGACATTTACACATGTGTGTCTAATTTATTTCTCTTAAATTTATGTTATCAAGGTCTGCCCATTTATCTATAAACATCTTACCTTTAGTTTTATCTGTATCTGAGTAATACACCATTATGCGTATGGGAAGAATGACTATGCAATATAGCAAATCTGGAGGATTTTCTTCTTTTTTGTCTTTGAAGACAAATATTGTTTTCACTGTTTGGCATTTTTCCTGATTAATTGTTTTGATTTGTTCAATATTCTGTTTTGATTGGTTTTATATTGTTTTGGTTTTGACTTGTTAGAACTGATGGAATGGACAACTATTGTAATGATAACAAGACTATGGTAGCTATTGTTGTTTTCCTGGTATTTGCTTTAAAGTTCTGTACCAATTTTGTTGCATTGTTTTGAGTGGCTTTGTTCTGTGTTGTTTTGTTGGATTTTACTATCTTTAAAACAATAAGTACAGGGTTGGGGATTTAGCTCACTGATTTAAGTGCCCACCTGGCAAGTGCGAGGTCATTAGTTCCATTCCAGGTACCAAAAAATAAAATATAAAATAAAATAAAATAAAATGTAAATAAATTTTTAAAAACCCCAAAATCTATTTTATCCATTCTATGGTTTATGAGATTTGGGTTGCTTCCAAGACTTAGCTAGTCCAAATTGTTCTTCTATAAATGTGAGTGTAATTCTACGTCTTTCAGAAACATACTCAGTAGATAGATAGCTGAGTCAGTTGAAACCTCCATTCCTCATGTTCTGAGGAATCTCCACTCTGATTTTCACGGTGGTTGAAGCAATCTATACTCCCACCAAAAGTGAAGATGGATTCCTTTTTCACCACAGTTCTGCCAGCATCTGTTATTAGCTGTTTTCTTGATGATAGTCTTTTTTTGTGGGCTGAGATAGAATTTTGGTTTTGTTGTAAATTGCAATTCTATGTAGAAAGGAATGCTGCATATTTTTTCATGTATTTATTTGCCATTTGAATTTCCTTTTCATAGAAATATCAATGCATGTCTGATGCCCATTCACAGAATGGCTCTTCCAATTTGGATATCACATTTTTTTCAATTTTTATAATTCCTTGATATTACTGTTTTTCTCTGAAGAATAGCTAGAAAAAGTTGCCAGTTCCAAGCATTGTCTTTCAATTTGTTGTGGATTTCTTTTCACAAACAAAAGGAGTCTAATAAGATGAAGTCCCAGTTGTTGATTTTGGTGATAATTCCTGTAAAATCCAGGTCTTGTTTATAATGTCTTTGCCTACTCCCATATCTTCCAGAGCCCTATCTAGTCTATCTGTCAGTGGGTTTAGCATATCTGTTTTAATATTTAGATCTGTGATCCAGTTTAATTTTACTTTACTACATGGTAGTAGGCATGGGTCTAATTTTAGTCCTTAACATGTGGAAAGCAAGTTTTTACAGCACAATTTATTAAAGAGGCTATCCTTTCTGTGATCATGTTTGGTACCTTTGTCAAAGATCCAGTGCCTGAGTGTATTTGGAGTAGCTTCTGCATCTTCTACTCTGTCCCACAGTCTTCACATCTTTCTTTTGTTTATTTTTTTTATTAATACCATGTGATTTTTATCACAATAGCTGTTTAGCATAATTTCAAGTCAGGGATTGTGATGTACCATGCCTTGCATTTGTTGCCCAGAATTGCTTTTGCTTCCAGGATAATGAATGTTCAGAATGTTATCTCTAGGTCTGTGATGTATGCTGTTATTTATTGGGGTTCAGTTAAAACTATAAAGCAATTGTGAGACTATGTCCATTTTTACTATGGTGGCTCTTCCTACCCATGAGCAAGGGATATCTTCCCATTTTCTGATATCCTCTTCAGTCACCCTTTTCATATTACTGTAGTTTTCAATGTAGAGATCTTTTAATTTTTTGCTGAGCTTGACTCCTAAGTATTTCACTTCCCTTGATACTGATGGTAAGGTTATTTCCATAATTTGTCTCTTGGTGAGTTTGTTGCTTGAATAAAGAAATCTTATGGATTTTTGAGTATTTACTTTGTATCTATCTATGCTGTTGAATCTGGTTATTAAACCTAGAAATTCTCTGGAGGAGTTTCTGGGATCTTCTACATAGAGAGTATCATCCTACTCTCAAATACTCATAAATTAACTTCTTCCTTTTCTAGCTCTATTCCTTCTATTTTTTCTCATGTCTAAATGCTCTTGCCAACATTTTCAGAATTACATTGAACAGTACTGTTGATAGTGGATATTATTGTCATTTGCCTGTTTTTAGAGTGAAAGATTTCAGGTTTTGACTAGTATGATATTTGTTGTTGGTCTGTCATACATGGCTTTTATAGATTGAGACCAACACCATATATTCTGATTTTAGTGTAGTAATTATTTTATCATGAATGGGTGTTGGTATTTATCAAATGCTTTCTCCACATCTATTGAAATAATCAGGTGACACTTGTCCTTGTGTCTGTTAACATGGTGCATTACATTTATTGATGTGTTCATATTGAACCATCTCTGTATCCCTGGGATGAATCCTACTTGGTCATGGTATGTAATGTTCTTGGTGATTTGCTGCATTCTATTTGCCAGTATCTCATCTGAGGATTTTTTGCATCATGTTCATTAGAGAGACTGACCTGTAGTTTTCATTTTTGGTTGGATTCTTTTTTGTTTTAAAGAGAGATAGTTTATTTTGGCTCACAGTTTGTAGAGGTTTCATTCCATAGTCAGCTGGTTCCAAGCAAAGGTGACATTACAGAGCTGCATGACAGAGGAGAAACAGTCTATGACAGGATAGGCAGGAGGCAAGAAGCAGCCTTCCTTCTTTATCTTTATATTCAGGCTACAAGTCTATTGGTTTGTGCTAACCACACACAGGGCATGTCTTCCCTCTTTAGTAATTCCATCACTCATAACCATACTAATCCTGTTCTCACATACACATAATCTCTACTCCCGGTGTCTTCATCTAGTCACCTCCCAAAAGCCCTACCTGTAAGAATGTAAAAGTTTGGGAGGAACAATGTGTGGTGGCATGCTTGCAATCCCAGAACTTGGGAGGCTGAGGCTGGAGGACTGTTGTGAGTTTGAGACCATCCTGGGCCACAAAGTGAGCTCAAAGCCAGCCTGAACTGCATAGCAAGATCCCATCTCAAGGAAAGAAAGAAAGAAAGAAAGAAAAGAGAAGAAAGAAAGAGAAAGAAAGAAAGAAAGAAAGAAAGAAAGAAAGAAAGAAAGAGAAAGATGGAAAGAAAGAAAGAAAGAAAGAAAGAAAGAAAGAAAGAAAGAAAGAAAGAAAGAAAGAAAGAAAGAAAATGATTGAGGAAACAGGTAGAATACAAGCTATAACATAAAGACTGTTGTCTTTAAAGCAGGTATAACACTAATAAAGAAGTGTTCACAAAACATAAACATATTATTTTTGTATTTTTGCAACAGGGTCACTCTATGCAGTTACACAGGCCTTAAACTTACTTTGTAACCCAGGATGGCCTGAAACTCACAGCAGTTTGTCAGACTCATCCTTCCTAGTGCTAGAATTATAGTCTTGTGCCATGTGCTTGGCCATGAATGTACTTTTAAAAAATAATTTAAATAACTATGTAACTACCACTTACATCTAAAAAATTGCCACCACTCATGCCCACAGATTTGCTCTTCTTACCACAGAATCTTTCCTTTCATAGACATAAATACCATGCTGACATTTCTGGCAATTATTTCACTGCTTTACTTCTTTGTTGTTTTTTGCTGGCAACTGAACCCAGGGTTCAATTGCACTAATCTACACCTCCAGAGATTAAAAAATAAGTAAATATATGTATTTGTTTCTATATACAAGATCTCAGCTACTCACTAACTTCTACTTCAGCCTCCTAAGTATGAGATTACAGGCCTGAGCCACCAAGCCTAACTTCAGTGCTTTTCTTAATAGTTGTATCACTAGGCATCATCCCGAACAATGTATTTGTAGCATTGTTTCAAATGTTGTAAAACTGAGTTCACCCAGTTGATTCATCATTTTTATACTCATATCTTAAAAACTGTTTTTCTAAGTATTCCATTGTTGCATAGTTTGCCACTGTGTATAATTCAGTGATTATTATTATATTGTCAGTGGACACTAAGTCCTTTTTCCAGTTTTAACAATACTAAAAGCATTGCACTGGAGCAATAATTTTCTCCAAACCAAGAAACTGCACCATTAGATGTAAATTATACATATCTTCTGCCAGGCATGGCGATACACACCTGTAATCTGAGCACCTGGAAGACTTAGGCAGGAAGATAGGTAAGTTTGATAAGTTCAAGAGCAGCCTGCACTACAAAACCAAACTTTGTCTCAATCAAAAACAAACAATGCATATGCATGTATCTTCAATGGTACCAAGTAATCCTAACTTACTTTCCATAGTTGTGCCAGTCTCCATTTCTGCCAGCAGTACATGAGATTTTCTATGAATACACTAGCAGCAGCTACCATCAGTTTCTGATTATTGAAATCTAGTGGGTACACTTCATTTAAAATCAATCGCAGTGGCTTTAAAGCACTTCCCTGATTAGTAATGACCCTGACTACCTTACATGGATGTCCGCGTTTTGGCTTTCTTCACTTTTAAAGCACCCTGGTAATTCTACCCATTTTTGGATTGGGCCGTCTTTTTTAATTCTCACATAATGTGGAGAATAGCTTGGATCAACGCTGTACTTGCCAAACACCTTGGACTCTAAGCCTCTCTCCCCAGGTGCTGCGAAGGCCTCTTAATGCCTCAGCTTGGTCAGATGGTGCCTTCACGTGGCTTCGCATCCTCCTGTACTCGCTGCTGGGCAAGTGCATCCTCTTAGGGTCGCTACTGCGCAGGACCCCCCTCCTGTACTACCTAATGCGCAACGGCGTCCTCCTGAGCTGGCTACTACGCAGGCGCATCCATTGGTTCTCACCCCTCTGATGAGGCAGCTTCAGGTCTCCACAGTTTCTAGCCAGTTGTCAAAATGAGGCCATCAATGTTTTCTCCTGTTTGCCTCTAGCATATAATATCCTTAAGCGTTTGGTGTTTGTTAAGGCCTCCATCATTACCTATGAAAATGTAGCTTTAAATTTGTATCACAGGAAACCGTTAAGGCGAAGAACACCTCCATAACAAGCCAACAGAAAAACTGGCTTCCCAGAGAGGCTCCAACCAGCAGGCGCGCGCACAAAACAGGCATGCGCGCCCAGTGTTGGCTCCTGCTCTGCCTTAGGTTGGATACTTCCATGGTTTTACAATTGTGTTAATGCTTGATTTCAGGAATGAGTTTGTGACTATTGCTCCAGCATGCTTAAGATACTCTTAATTATATTTCTGATTTGGTCATGGACTGGTTTGGTATTCTCTCATGTGAATTATGAGAAATGGGATTAAAAGACATAAAATTAATGCAGAATGTGCTGCTCTAATAAATATTATTAAATACATATCTGTGATTGGAAGAATCTATGTTTTGTCTATGATGATTCAGTGAAGTGATAAAACTCATGAATGTAGCTATGTGAAAACATGAAAAAAATGATGGATCAATGTCTATACCTACACACATATCAAAGTACAATTTAATATATTTACCAAAACATGACTTGCAATGAATACTCATCTTTTTGATGCAAGTTGAAAACATTGAAAATACAAGTTGACAAAATTAGAATTAGACAGCCAAATAAGAACTCAATTTAGTTATAATTTCCTTTATTAAATGAAATGTAAAAGCTTAAATCACAAAGCAAAAACATCAAAAATGAGTTATTATGACACTTAAGCAATAAAGATACAAATAATTATTAACAAGTTTATTCCATACTTTCATGAATGGATTTATACGCTTTGAAAATATTCCTGGTGCGAGCTCATTGTGGTTCCTGGGTGAGAGACATTCATGGTGTGAACTGTTTGCTAGTTTTATCTTGTCTCTGCTTGTTACACTTTATTTTGAATTTTAAAGAGTTCTTACTTTACAAATAAAAGTTCTTCATAGTGTAGTAATTTGCAAGTTTCTGCCTGTTTACACACAGCTAACTCAATATGCCAGCCCCAGTTACTAAAACTACCTCTTCTTTGTTTAGTATTAGTTACTTATAAAGAAAAAAATCAATATATATTCATATGCATAAGAAAGTTCATTTTCTTTCAGCAATCATAGCATTTCTTCACACGACTATTATCATTATTGTTGTTATTATGCTGTGTGAAGTTAAATGGAAATATATACATGAGAAAAATTGCTTACCTTAGAAACTGGGTACATTGCAATCTGTTTAATTTCCCTGATCTGCTCTTGAA
>PVJX010047843.1:0-11701 GCA_004027295.1 Dolichotis patagonum
TTATATCCTAAGACTAAGTTCTTTATCTTAACAATATTAGTTATAAAGGAATTAATTATTCATTATTTTTAAATACTACTATTTAGTTTTTCAAATGACAGATGGACTTTAAAAGTTGTAGTTCAATTGCCTCTAAAATTGCTTGAGTTCAAAACCTAAATTTATCTCTTAAATATTTTTGTGATCTTAGGAAATTTTACTAACATTTAAAGCTTTTGTGTGTAAGTAAAACTTGCAAAGTAATGCTACTTATATTATAGGGTTGTTAAAAGTATTCCACAGGGCAATAAATGAAAGCGGACTGTCTTTGTTCCCTGTACAAAGTACTTTAACTTTTTGAACAATTTAATGTGTTTTCCTCTTTTTTATATTTGGCCATAGCAATCTAAGATTTAGCCTCCTTAGAGAAAAGATTTCTTTTATTAAAGACTTGGTATACAGTGTCTCACTTCTTTTGCCGTATTTTTTACCCAGGCTATCTGTTTATCTCACTGTTCCCCAACTGGACTAAACAGTTTGTTCAGTTTAGCCCATGAAGCCATGATCATTCTGTTTCCCAGGCCTTTAATACCATTCTACATTCTGAAGCTTTCCATAAGGAAAGTATCTTAACTATTACCACTATGCTTTTCTCTAAATAACATTGTTTTAATAAAAACATTTTTATTAGTAATGAACAATTTTGAGAAAGGATAAGAAGAGGCCTAAATGGCTTTTATCATTGTATGCCACTGGTTTTTCATTTAAAATTGGAATAAGAAAACATTCTTTTGTCATTAAATGTTTTACAACTTCTTCCTGACACTTTAGTTCATGTCTGTACTGTATTTTTTGTCTTAGGCATCACACTTGCAATATTTTGTCAACAAACATAGTGTTTGCCAAGAATTTAAAAAACAATATGTGCTGCCCAATAAGAAAAGCACTATGGTACCATCTATTGAGACAAGTGACAATCTGTTTTATTACTTTCTTGCATACTTTTAATACTTCTGTATTTAGATACACACACTCGCACAAATCTTCTGTTAAGAGTGGTTCAATCCCTGGGATTTAGCTCAGCAGGGTAAGCACCTGCCTGGCAAGCACAAGGTCATGAATTTTATCTCCTGTACCAAAAACAAAAAATTGGTTCAATTTATTCACTGTGGTTGGGATCAAAACAGGTGTGCATATTTTAAAGTTTTGAAGGGAATTCATTCCTGTACTTTATATTAACTATAGATTCTCATTAACAGTTCTTAAATAAATAAGAACGAATGCATATATAGAATGTCCTGACTCTGTAAGTCTCCATGAATAAAATGTAAGTCTCCATCCATTATTATGGATGGATGTAAGTCTCCATCCATTATTATCCAGGCACGATGGCTCAGGCCCGTCATTCCAGCACTTGGAATCTGAGGCAGGAACACTGGGAGTTGAAGGCCAGCTTTGGCTACACAAGGAGCTCGAAGTCATCTTGGATTACATGAGACCGTGTCTCACAAAATAAAACAATGTAGGTATTAAACATGTGCAGTTATATACATGTCTATATAAACATAGTTTTTGTTGGACATAATGAGTGTGCATTGAAGGAAGTTTTAACATAATCATTGTCTTTTACAGTTTCCTAAATCATTCACATACACACTTGAATTTGTTGACAATCTGCTGTACATAGTACCTTATCACCCAAGAAGCTTACAAATGCCATTTGTATTAATGGCAAAGTGTTCAAATTCTGAGAATGTATAAAGCCAAATAAATATTTTCTGCATTCTGTTAAGAACTTTTAAATCATCTTTATCATGCATTTATGTGTTCCCTTACAAATATAAAAAGGAGCTACTTCCGTGATTTGTTTGCATCTATGAATGTTTATAATGTGAAGTTCATTTCTATCCGTGAACATTTGCAAGTGTAATGTTTGTAAACTGGGAACCCACTGTATTTTGACCTAAGCCATTACACTTCCAGCAGAGTATATTGTCTTGGTTACTTTTTTCTCATTGCTGAGACAAAATACTCAACATCCACAGTGAAGGAAGGAAGGGTTTATTTAGCTCACAGTTTGTAGAGATTTCAGTCCATAATTAGTTGGCTCAGAGGCAGAGTGGCACATGGCAGAAGGCAACAGTCCATGGCAGCAGAAAACAACACAGGCAACATGAGCAGAAGGAGAGGAGCACAGAGAGAACACTCTTTCTGTCCCTTATATTGTATTACGCCTCACCACTTGGGTGTGGCATTCACACCCATAATCCTAGCATTGGACCTTTGGTCATTTACAAACTCTAGAAACCCCCCTCCCTGACTGCTCTAAGGGGACATCAGGACTCAAACCATAGCACATGATTTCTCAAGAGGCTGTAAGCAAGTTTATAGTGGATTTCTTTTTTAATCTTCTGAAAAAACATCTGAGGCCACTACTAACAGCTTCTGTGATTTTTCAAGATGCCTGATAGCCTTTTGTCAGGAGCCGAATGTGAGGGCAGATAGGTAGTTCTCTTTCAATGACAGTCTGCTGAAAAGGATGGCAGTACTTGGGCATGAGATCAGAATTATTTCCCTCACGCTAGCTAGTGTTCTTACCCGCTTCATAGTTCCTTATGGAAACTCAGCAGCCTTACAGTCACCTATGCTTTGAGAGTGGAGACCTCCATGTACCTCACTGTTAGTGGAACTAAAACTTTGTGTTGTTCACTGAAAAATGGAAGACTCAGGAGACAGAATTAGTTGGAGGGAAACATTTACTCTTAAATTGGTGCTGCAGTATTTCTATCACAAACACCTGCCTTTGGGGGCTTGGAGTTGTGAAGGGCTTTTGTGGGAGAACAGGGCCCACGGTGAGACAATAGGTGGGAAATCATTGTGCCTGGCAGTTTGTCTAGAGTGTGTGCCTCCTTATCTCTGTCTCCTATTTTTCCACAGAAAATCAAAAGGAACTGCACCTCCTGGGCCTTCATTTACATTTTGTTTTCATACAAACACTCTTTTGTGCAAGTAAATTGAGATGAGCTTAGCAGAGAAAGGGACATTATTGAGGTCTTTTTCTCAAATTAGGTGACCAAGTGGAAAAGATGTGTCCTTAAAAGATTAGGGAAAGGGTTAGGAACAGGGAGCAAAAGCCATTCTGCTAATATCAGCCTCCCAGGGCTCTGCTTGATTACACCATGATCATTAACACAGAACCCAGAAGTGGCTAAAATATTTAAATTGCTTATTGACTATCCACTAGTAATTTTAGCTATATGTAGTGTTACAGATAATGGTCACATTTATGATAGGGAATTTGTGCCTGTCTGTACATGATATATCATGATTCTTCTTTCATTTTCCCATTCCCCTCCCCTATTTACAAAAGCTTTGTTTCCATTTTTTTCTTATGTTCCCTTCCTTCCTCCACCCCTCCCTAGTTTGCCTTTGCTTTTGAATATTTTTTCCCCTATTTCACAGTATCTTGTATACATTTTGGTCCTTATTTATACTTTTGGTTTCTCACACCAGAGAAATAATGTAGTATTTACACAAGTGTGTCTGATTCATTTCACTTAAGAGTATGTGGTCTCAAGGTGTACTCATTTACCTAGGAAGGTCTCAAATTTATCCTTCCTTCCTTAAGGCTGAGTATATTTTTAAAATTCTTTTTTTATACATTCATCAGCTTGGAGGCATCCGGGCTATTTCCAAGACTTAGCTATTATAAACTGTGTTGCTATAAACATGGTTGGGCATATATAGCTGTAGTACAATGTTTTTAATTCTTTCAGCAAGATATTAAGAAGGGAAATATCTTGGTCAAATGGAACTTCTATTCCTATTTTTGGGGGGGAATCTCCAATGATTTCCACAGTGGTTGCACCAGTTTGCACTCTCACCAGCAGTGGAGAACCGTTCTTATTTTCCCACAGTCCTGCCAGCATTTGTCATTGGTTGATTTCTTAATAATACCATTCTTTCTGGAATGAGATGGAATTTCAGCACTGTTTTAAATTGCATCTCTTGAATGACCAGTGATGTTGAACATTTTTCCATATATTTGCCATTTCTACTACTGGAAAATTGAGGCAGGATAGTGATCTAAATGTTTTCTAGTGCCTAGATTTCTCTGCGATGCTGTTAAATATAAAAATTTTCTTTTCTTTTCTAGGTATGGAAGACTGAGGCTTGGCCCCAATCCCACAAGACAATTTGATACAAACAGTGATAGAATGCTGCATGAAGAAGAGAACATCATATGGAAATTGAGTTCTTCAGAAGCTTCCTTATGAGGGTTGGTAGATTAGATCTTTTTCCCCTATTCCTTCCTTCCTTCCTTTCATTCCTTCTTTTCCCTTTTTCCAGTGTTATGGATGAAACAAAAGACTTGCACATTAGAACTGATATATTACATAGAAACCAAATGGAAGATTCTAAGACTGAGGAAGTTTCCTCAAATCCATCCATAGCCACACTCCCAGCTATGTTTATATCATTTTGTAGTGTTTTTAAAACTCGATGAGATGAAGATGAGGCATTACTACAGTTGAAGGCAGTACTGGGCCAATCCTTCCACCTTGTGGAAATGGTTTTATAAAGTCCTGAGCTATGAGTAATTCCTTCAATAAAGATCTAGCAGTTGAAAAAGACAGGGCCTGTGGGAGTTCAGATACCCAGACCCAAGCTTAGCCTGCAAACCTTTTCCTCTGATCCCAGCAAGGAGCCAGGAGCAAAGGAAGACTGATTGGGTAGAACCTGGGGAGTGAAGGACCAGGGCTGAGTGTGCAGCTGTGACCTGGAAGCAGCACAGCCCTGCTGTTCTTACACTGCTGCAATGAGGAAACCAAGTCCTGACAGCTAAGGGGCATCTTGTAAGGGCCTGAAAACTCAACACAAAGGATAGAAATAGGAAATAAGTGTCATCAAGATCCTGCATTTGTCCACTAGTGGATCCCTCTGTTCAGCCCATACTTACAGGAAATAAGGGCCCTCCCTACAACTTTCTCCTTACAACTTCCTGTGATGGTAGCTCCTGGAAGCCGCTGGCCCATTTCTTTCCCCTCTGCATTCAGGTTCTATGATAAGTGTTAATGGCAAGGTCTTCAGAGAAGGCAAAGAGGCCTAGGCTGGAGTACAGGACTCTTCCATCTGGCTACAGGCAAGATCTTCTCGATAGCTAGGATTCATGGCAAAGGAACTATCATGGTGCCTAGTATACTGAAACTCTTCCCACATGATATTGGAGTAGTGCTCCATATAAGGCCACAAGGGTTGCTGCCAGTGCTGTTCTCCCACCCTTCCTGTCTGAAAAAAATGGCACCAGAAACATGGCTACCCTTGAATTTTGCCCAGCCTGGTTGAACTTGCTCACTACAGTGACATTTTCTTTTGGTTTCTATCTGAAATCAAACTGAAGTCTAAACTGCAAACCTCCTCCGGAATCTTGTTTTCTCAGAAACTAAAATTTCACCCTTCATTGCTTATGCTGTTGTTCTTCACTTAAATTTACATCTCAAATATTAGCTTCAGGTTATTAGCTTGTATGTTTTGGGAATACATTTCAAGGATGGAGGCCAAAAAGTAAGACGACAATTCTGAATAATTAAGAGCAGGAGTATGGCATTTTTAGGCATCAGATTACACATTATGTGGCTTATTACTGTTAATGAAAAAATCATTCTGAGACTTGTTAAAATGATAAAAAAGACTTTACTCAAGGTTATTCAAATTAGTGCCTTGTAATAGGAATGAAAGAAATAAAGGTTATCTCAACATACAAAGACATTTTGGGATTTATAATCAAGGAACAGAGTGAGAAAGGTCAGTACATGGTTTCCTACTAATAGAAGACTTCAAGATTAGAGGCATAGAATCTTCCTAAGCTGACCTAAGATTGTGGTTTTCACTGTACCAGGCCAACCAAAAATGAGCCCCAGGGTAAGTCTCATCAAAAAGATGGTTCAGAAGAGTAAAGTCTGCTCAAAGAGATTATCATATTTCTGGCTCTCAAGAAGCTATTTCATTTAGATTATGTCAAATCGGATGTACTTATTTGCTTGGATCCCTAGTTAAAAGGTGAAGATATCTTTTATCCATGCAGATCCATGCAATGCCTCACTTTGGGCAATACATTTTCTTTTTTTTTTTTTTAATTTTAAAGAGAATAAAACAAAAGAGGACAGAACAAAGCAGATCAGAACAGAACAGCATAAGCAACACAGCACTTTACAACAAGACAACTGGATATTAATAGTAGCTACCATAATGTCTCTTTCTTTGTAATAGTTGAACATGGCTTCAAATACAATAATATAGAATATAACAAAGAGTATAAAACCATTCAAAAGAATGAAAGAATTACAGGGTATTCTGAACCGAATAACAGAAAATGATCAATGGCTACTATCGTATTTAATTTTCCACAAAAAAATTGTTCATACTATCACATATATTAAAATCCCAATGAGACAAAACATGATAGAACTAATGGTAATAGAAGAATAAAAGCAGTAGGACTTCAAAGCGAGACTGGGAAGTACATTTTTCAAATATGAATTATTCTCAATGAGTAGTTCCTCAGAATTTGTCCCACACTGCTCTTTTAAGATGGAAACCCACTTTCTCATGTTTCCAGTTTTCTGCTCTCTATTGAAATTCTTTTTGATCTAAATCTCAGCAGAACATGGTAGCCATACACCTGCAGTCCAAGCTATTCAGAAGGATCACAAGTTAGAAGTGAGCCTGGGGCAGAGGTGGGGTGTAGCTCAGTGGCAGAATGTCCCAGGGTTCTTTCTTTAGTGCCATCAAAGACAAAAAATGTTTATTGCATTTTTTTCATTTATTTTAATTGTATTTCTTCTCATTTGAGACAATATTGTTGCTTATAATTTCTTCAGAAGACAAGGAAAAATTTCATTGAAACAAATGAGAAATGTTACTTTACAGGTTATCCACATTTAAAAACTGCTACAATAGATCCAAGTCTATTTTTTAAATTTGTCTATGGCTCCCTATATCTAATATTGGACTACTTTCTTCATCCCTTTCTACTAAAAATAAAATGTAAAATGGAACATTCTCCTTAAAAGTATCAAGAAACTCACAAAATATAAATTATCAGAGTAGAAAATTATAGAAACAGTTAAGAAAAGCACCATCTCCTTTGGTCTTTTGACATGGCCTACCTGGATTTCATGTTCAGCACCCTTACAGGTAGCAAAGAGCAGAAGATAGGAAAGACCTGAAGGGAACTACAGTAATTAAACGACCCATCCTTTAACATGTTCCCCCAAAACAAGCACCTGTATCACATGGTTACAAGTTGGTTCTATGACCTTGCATGTAAAAAGTAATTCCAATCTTATTTTTAAATCTTTTAGGGCAGAAATGAAGTAGAATTACTCCCAAACATACTCTGAACAATTTTTATAGCACTGGTATCCAAACCAAATATAGAATGTGACTGAAAAGAAGATTAGGAACCCATTTCATTGAGAGATACAATTCTACATTATCTGTAAATTAAATTGAGAGTCATGTAAAAGAAAATAAACTAATGTGGAGTTTGAGTGCAGAGAAGTTTAACCTTGCAAAAGAATTAAATTTCAGTAATTTTCCCTTAAAAAAGAAGAAATATAAGACTGTGTGTAATGCCACTCTGTAATCTGAGGTATTCAGGAGGCTGAAGCAGGAGGATATACAAAGTCTGAGGCCAGCCTGGGCAATTTAGGGAGACTTTGTCTCAAAATTAGAATTTTAAGAGAGGCTGAAAATGTAGCTCAGTGGCAGAGTGCTTGCCTCCAATGAAAGATCGGTGTTTATCTCAAGACTAGTGAACACATCTCTTACTTTGCCCTGGGAAGTTATGCTTTACTATATAATTGTGCAACTTCAATGACATTGAGCCAGGTACACAATTTATATTCTCTACTGTCCAATTATTTCAAAATGCACTGTTTCTCTATTCATATAAAGCATTACTGATTATGCAGAAAAAGAAACATGAATAAATATGGAGCATAGAAATATAAAGAAAAGAATCTTGTTAAGTTTTTACCTATTAGTGCAAAAGCGATGTAAAGCTTGAAGTCCTTGAATGAAAATAACTAAATTTAAGTGTTTATCTTGAGCTTCAGGTTTGAACATTTGAAATATTTAGTAATACGCTTTGGAAGGCATTTTAAAGGAATGATGTCACTTTTGTTACTTTCTTCAATTTGTGAGTCAAAAAATGGAGAGGACCCCAGGAGCCTACACAATCAGCTAGGTCAAGGTCCACAAGGTCTAATACCTACAGATAGCCTCATCAAAGTTTTGAGCATCCACCAATTTCTATTCCTCCTGCACAGATCCCTGAGACTTGAGTTCTGTGTTAGAACAGTCTGTTATGGTTGATGCATTGTGTCAACTTGAGAAGTTTAGAAGTTTAACTGAGAGACTCAGCAGGTAGCAGGGAACCAGGGTTCTCACTTCGTAAATCTCCTCATCTGATAGAGATTTTGTGGGTGCTATATCTGCCCTGGGGTGTTGGGGTGGCCTGTGTATAAAGGAGGAAAAGAGGCTTGCTCTTCTCCCCTTTTGCTCTGGCTGCTGCCTTGAAGTGTTGCCCGAGTGCCAGGCCACCCAGCCTTAGAGCCAGCTGATTACGGACTGAAACCTCCACAACAGTGAGCTAAATAAACATTTCCTTCCTTAATTTTGGGTGTCAGGTATTTTGTCCCAGCAATGAGAGAAAAGTAATCAAGGCAACTTCAAAATGTGAAAATCTGCTGCTCTAATGATAACGGAAGAGGCTATCAGCAGAGCCATAGACTACTGGACATAGCATCATGGCATTCTTTTTATTTTTTCAATTTTTTTGTCTTTCTTCTTCTGAGACAATGTCTTGCTATATGTATTTCATGCAGACCTTCAACTTACTTTGTAGCCCAGGCTAGCCTCCAACTCCCAGCTATCCTCCTGCCTCAGCCTTCCATGTGCTGGGATAAGAGCTGTGCACCACCATACCCAACCCAGGATATGACATGCTTGAAAAGATGCCTGAGAAATTTGGTTGATGTTTTACAGAATCAAAAGCAAAAGAGAATCTGTAAAAGCAAAAAAATAATAATAATAATAATTGGGCAAGATTCACAGCAGCCATGTTTCCTAGTGCTTTTGTTACTTAGTGGTTTTTGTTTTATTTTGGTTGTTTTTTTCTGATGCAGTGGGAGGGAGAAGAGGGCCTGTAGGAAGAGCTCAGTTGCTTTCCTGGAACCATACTGCCATCACGAGGGAAGTGTTTCACAAAAGCCAAGCTAAAAGTTTGGAATTCAAATGTCAAAGGGGCCCTGACTCCACGCCAGGCCTGAACTTCTGGGAACTCAGGATGAAGGAATCCCAGAGAAGAACCTGCTCAGTAAAGGGGGCGGGACCTGGGAAGGGCTCTGGTTTCCTGTCACTGTGTGACAACAGGAGGCCACAGGGAGCCCGTGGGGAGCTCTGGACCTGTCTTCTGTCCCTGTCCACTGGTTAATAAGGCGGTAGTGCCGGAGCGAGGTACTCTTACACTCCAGGGGCTGAGCTCCTGTATCAGCAATGTTAGAAGTGCAGCGGGTGAGCTGGGTATGGTGGCACATGCCTGTCATCCCAGCACTCAGGAGGCTGAGGCAAGAAGATCACAGTCAGTTTGAGGCCAGCCTGAGCTGCACAGTGATTTCAAGTGCAGCTTGAGCTACATAGTGAGATTAAATCTCAAGAAAACAAAATAAGTAATTTTAAAAGTGCAGGGATGAGGTGGAGAATCTTATTCCAAGTGATGTCTAAGAACAGCTGGTGTGCTTTCTGGAATCTCAGATATTCTCAAGAGTGTGGTGTCCCACTGCCTGGAGTAAGAAGCTCCTGAGAAGTGTGTGCTACTGTGTCAAGACAATGAATTCAGAACATCAGTAAAAGACAAGATACACACACAAAAAATGGACCAAAGATGGAGAAAGCATAGAGTATTGTTCTGAGCCCAGGAAGGAGGTAACAGACATTGCCAGCAGTCTTTTTCCGGGGCCCATTATGAAGACACAGGTTCATTTACAGGCATCTGCTCTTCCTTCAGCTTTCATAAGGGGACACAAATGGGTCTCTCCCTAAGGAGGATGAGATTTGAGGCTTGAGACTTAACTGTTCACTCCTGACAGCTGGTGGTGTGTTCTGCACCTACTTCTTAACCTTTCACTGATGAAGACTGCTCGCAGGCCCCAAAAGGTACCCTGCTTTAGGGTATTAAGAACTCTTGCCTCTCCTATGGCCACTCTTCTGACCTAAGTTAATCTCCATATATGATTCACTCAGAGCAAAGCCTAAGCAGTTCACTGCAACAAGCACTGGTGTTTTGATCCTTTTACTTATATAAGCATTCAAATGGAATGGAATTATGAGTGTGTGTTAGAGACAGAGAGACAGAGAGAGAGAATGGCTTTGTTGCTAAGGCTTTATACTTTCATGCAGTGTGGCCATCTTCAAGAGTTCTGAGGGCTTTTTTTTTCCTTCTGGTATACTTTTGCCAGGCCTTGTATCCAAGGCCACCTCATATGATATTAAATATCCTTCAGGTGATTGGATTTTGTGTAATTTTGAAATTTAACCAAAGATTGTGCCTTCATTATAAAAAGTTATCCTCTTCATGTCCATGTATAAATAAAACTATTTATGATTTTCAGAGAAATGAAATCTAACAGTGAAGGCCACTTTAAAATACAAGCAGTAGAGTCACATGATTTCAAATGTAAATCTTACTTGCTACTATTTTTTTTTCCTACTAGGGATTGACCTCATGGCCTTGCACTTATCAAGCACTTGAGCCACTGAGCTAAATCTGCAGCCCTATTTCAAACACTCAGACATGTACAAAGTGAATACTTGATAGCACGACCTTAAAAAATTTCAGACAGCAGTGCTATGGATAGTTTTGTTAGAGGACTATCATTGCACATATTCACTCTTTAAAAATCCATGTATGTTTATGTGTTCAGTTTAATCATCCTTATTTTATGCTAACCAATTAGGATGGAATTTGACCCTCCAGATTAAACATTTTGATTTAATCCCCAATCAATCCCCCAGTCAATAATGTGAAACCTCTTTCCTGATCCAGATGCAGTCAATGTAACGGAGTCTTTGCAAGGATTTAGAAGACTACTTGGATATCAGAACTATGTGAAATCCAAGCCATCGGAGGATAGGCCTTTTGCTCCTCCCACTGACTGCCATTGATCAACTAATCTAATTGTCAAGACTGTTTTGTGTCCTATGGCTGTGTGATCACTTTTTTTGTTTTATTAATTTTTTTTGTACCAGGGATAGAACCCAGGGCCTTCACACTGAACTACATTCCCATTCATCTTTTTTAAAAATTTTCTGGCAGCATCTACTCATTTGCCCATGCTGGACTCAAACTTGTGACCCCCTTCCTGGTTCTGCCTCCCAGAGTTCTGGGATTTACAGGTGTGTCATACCACATAAGGCTGTGATCACTTTTTTTTCCAGAGCCCTTGGACAAAAGGTGTGCACTTGTGAGTTTTTCTCT
The DNA here is from genome assembly GCA_004027295.1 of Dolichotis patagonum. Classification (NCBI taxonomy): domain Eukaryota; kingdom Metazoa; phylum Chordata; class Mammalia; order Rodentia; family Caviidae; genus Dolichotis; species Dolichotis patagonum. Next base: position 11,522 of record PVJX010047843.1, read on the forward strand.
TGGCCTGTTGTAACTGAAATAATTTTATATAGTTAATGTTCACCTTTAATCTTCACAAGGCATCTAGGATCATTAAGACATGCTTTGATGTATGTGCATTCCTCCAGGATAAACATCACCTGAGAATTTTGTTTATTAATTATTGCCCTTGGCTCTGAATATACTAATGTATCCTCTATG
>PVJX010047844.1:0-11715 GCA_004027295.1 Dolichotis patagonum
AATTTTTAAAGTTTTTTAAAGAAATAATCTACATTTCAGTTCATCCATTTAAAGTATATAATTCATTTGTGTTTTAGTATATTCATAGATATGCACACAATTTTAGAACATTTTCATTATCTCAAAAAGAAACTCTGTATTCTTTAGTTATCCACTCCCAGTATCTCCATTTCCCCCTATATCTGTAATTAACCACTTAAGAACATTTTTTTGTGTTCACAGATTTCTCTGTTGTGGACATTGAAATGAATAGAATCATATAATTAATGTGAACTGTGTGCCTTTACTTAGCATATTTTCAAGATGCTAGTTCTAGAATAGTACTTTATTCTTTCTTATGGATGAGTAATACTCCATCAAATAGATTTAAAATCAGGTACATTTATCTGTTGATGGACATTTGCTTCTGTTATATTTATATCTAGATGTTTCTGCAAAGCCTCATGTTCATATTTACGGCTTTTTGGGGCTGGCTGGATCTACAGTGTGTGATACTGGGGTTAAGGGTATGTGGTACTAAATTAATCCATTGATTGGCATTAGTATATTTCTGGTCCTGTCTGAATAGAATATATTGAAGACAGGTGCCCCACCCTGAGTGTGGGTAGCACCATCCTAAAAGTTCGTAGCCTGAATGGGATAAAAGAGAAAGCAGGCTCACTGCTGCCTGCTGCTGCCTCCTGCTGTACCATCATGGACTGTTTCTCCTCTGCAATGACCTTCTGCCACGCTGGCTTGTTTTGTAGCCAGCTGACTATGGACTACAACTTCCACAAACTTTGAGCTAAAATGAGCTTTTCCTCCTTTGAATGTTGAGTGTTTTATCTCAGTAAAAAGTAAAATAAGATTGTTTCTGTTTTTTTGGATATTATAAACAATGATACTATAAACTACCTGTATATAGATTTTTAAGTCAATGAATGTTTTCATTTCTCTTGGGTAAACACTGAGGAGTAGAACTCTTGGTTCATGTTGCAGCTCTGTTTAGAAAACGAACGAACTATCCTCTAGTGCAATTAGACTATTTTACACTTAGGGTGGCAATTTTTCCTCATCAGCACTTGTTACCAGACTTGATTTTAGCTATCTTAGGGTGAAGTATTATCACATTATAGTTTTGATTTGCACTTCTCTCTGGTAACTAATGATGATGACCATCTTTCCTGTACTTATATGACATTTGTATGTCTTTCTGGGAGAAATGCCTATGCAGATCCTTTGCCTCTTTTTAAATTGGGTTGTCGTCTTACTGAGTTGTGTAATTTGCTTATATATTTTAGGTGCAAGCTCCTTATTGTATGTGGTCTGCATGTATTTTCTCTCATTTTTCTTTTTAGTGTCCTTTTAAGCATGAAAGTTTCTAACTTTCATGAAGCCTAGTTTTTGATTTGTTACTTGTGTTTTTGGTGTCATATCTAAAAGTCTTTTGACAAATCTAAGTCACAAAGAAAGTGGGATGTGTAACACAAACCTGTAATCCCAGCACTTGGGAGATGAATGGAGGATTACAAATTCAAGGCTAGCCTGGGATGTGTAGTGAGTTCCAGAACAGCCTGGACCCTTTCTCAAAAGAAACATATATCAGAGATTTACTTCTATATTTTCTTCTTAGTTTTATAATTTTAACTCTTATATCTACTTCTTTAACCTATTTGAGTTGAATTTTATATATTAAGAGAAATACAGTTCATTCTTCATTCTTTTGCTAGAACCAGTTGCCCAGTTGTACTAGCACAATTTGTTGAAAAGTCTACTCTTTTTCTACTGAATTGTATTGGTAACCTTGTTGAAATTAGTTAACCAGAGATATATGGGTTTACCTGTATATTTTGAATTCTATTCCACTCATATGCAGATGGTCCTCAGCATATATAATGGGGTTACATTTTGATAACCCCATCATTACTTGAAAATACTGTAAGTTGATAATGTATTTGTCTTACTTTGCTTATTGCTGAGACAAAATACTTGACACAAGTTAAAGAAGGAAAAGTTTACTTCAGCTCACAGTTTGTAGAGGTTTTAGTCCACAGTTGGCTGGTTTGAAGGCAGGGTGGCAAGGCCGAAGGGCATTGCAGAGGAGAAATGTCCATGGTAGAGTATGCTGAAACATTAGCAGTGGCAGCAATAGTAGCAAAGCAAGCCTCTCTTTCCCATTTATTCTATCCAGGCTACAAGCCTTTTGGGTAGTGCCACCCATACCCAGGGGGAGCCTTCTCATTATCCACATCCAGAAATATGCTAATTCCAATCAGTGGACTAATTCAGTACCACATACCTTTAATTCCAGTATCCCATGCCCTAGACCTCCAGTTGGACTTGCGGGAGGCTTTGTCATGGGCTCTAGGTCTTCAACTGAACTCATGCAGGATATTGCCATGGAATCCAGACCCTCAGCTGGATTTTCTAGGTATTTAGTGTGTGGACAGTTTTCCTGCACTGGAGGTCTAGAGTCCATAACAATGACTCATGCAAGTCTGTTTCTGGATCTGTACTGGGAAGGCTCAAAGGTGGATTGCAAGGATGAAACAGGAGAACATGGTTATTGAGAAGAACAGGGCAAGGGAAAATGAACTGAAGTCTTTAACCTGAATGGAAGTGTATTTAAATTGTAGGAGATTCCTGTTTTTTAGTCTGTTCATGCCCTGTTAAAAGTTACTGGGAAGGGCCGGGGATTTAGCTCAGTGGCTTAAGCGCCTGCCTAGCAAAGTGCAAGGTTGTGAGTTTGATCCCCGGTAACACCTCCCCCCCCCTCCGTTACTGGGAAGCAAGAACTATGATTATAATAGCTCTTCTAGTGATTTTAATGTTATTGTTAGATATATGTTTATAATCAGGTTAAAGTATTGTGATTTTAACCTTGAATTTTGGTCATCTTTTGAATATTTTGGTTTGAGAATGAGTGCAGTAAGAATTGTATATATATAATTGTTGTATTAGTGTAAATCTGAATAGACTAAGACGTTAACTTTTCACAAATCTGCTACTGAAGACTGATTTAAGGAAATGTGTTATGGTTATCAAGTTGATCAGGGGTGGATTGTGGTGGATTAAAAACTGGTGGTCAGCCTAACACCAGCTGAACTGAATCAGTGCAATGCTGAGTATGAGTACCAGAGGATTGTGGTCAGCATAAAAAGGAGACCTGGACAGGAAGATGTTGTTTAGAGCTGTTGGTTCTTTTGGAGTTGTTCAGTCTCTTAGAGGAGCTTGTTATGCTGACTTCCCAGACAGGAACTTGGCTGTTCTCATTGTCAGAGGAGCTTGGGACCTCATTGTTACCGAGGATAGCTGTGGTATTTTTCTGGGGAGCTTTGGTGCTTACTTTGAGCATTGTTTCCTGGCTCTAGTGCAGAATGCTCAGCCTACTGGCACAGACCCTTCATCCTGCTGGCACAGATTTTCTAGCTTCCAATGCTGACCTTTGGGCCTTCCTAGCACAGATCCAGGAGCAGACTTGCATGAGTCATTGTTGTGACTGATGGCCTCCAGTTGGAATTGTGGGAGGCATTGTCATGGACTCTAGGTCTTTACCTAGATCCATGCAGAATATTGCCATGGAATCCAGGCCCTCAGCTGGATTTTCTAGGTCAATTGTGTGTGGATAGATTTCCTGTACTTTCTTTGTATTGACTCCTTGGATCACCATTATAAATAATACTACAAATTATGTGTTCTGTATATAATTGTTTTTCTTGCAACCCCTGACTATGGCAGTTACCCTCATGGACATGTGGCTGACTATAGTTATTCACCAGTGTGGCTTACTGTACTGTGGCTTACTTTAGTTTTTCACCAGTATGAGAAAGTATCATACTGTGCATTTCTAGTTTGGAAAGAGATGAAATTAAACATTTGAAGTATGGGTTCTATTGTAGGTGTACCATTTTTCTACCATTGTAAACTGAGTTTGAGTCAGTGTAAGTCAAGGACCAATGGTATATTTGTTATTTTGTCACTATCATATTATCATATTATTACTTTTTAGTCAGTTTTGAAACTGGGAAATACGAGTTTTTCTGCTTTATTGTTATTTTTCAGAATTGTCTGTCCCAAGTCCCTGGAAATTTTCATGTGAATTTCAGAATTAACTGTTCAGTTTTCACAATGAAGTCAGTTAAGATTCTGATAAGGCTGGATATGGTGGTACATGCCTGTAATCCTTACTACTTGGAGACTGAGATAAGAGGCTAAATATGAGACCAGCCTGGGCAATTTAATGAGATCCTTTACTAAAATAAAAATTTAAAAAAGGGTTGGGAATGTAGGTCAGTGTTAGAGCACCTGCCTCACATGTGTGAGGCCCTGAATTCTGTTCCAAGAACCTCTACCTCTCCCCCTCCTCCCAGCACGCAAAATTCTGATAAGGATTGTTTTCAATCTATGGATCATTTTGGGGAGTGTTGCCAATTTATGAACGTTAAGTCTTCTGATCCATGAATATGGGATACTTTTCCATTTATTTATATACATACTTTCCTTCAGTAATGTTTTGTAGTGTTCAGAGTATATGTTTTGAATTTTTTTTGTTAAATTTATTCTGCAGTATTAGTTCTCAGATGTTCTTAGTGGGTGTTTCTATGCCATCTGCAAAGAGAGATAGCTTTACTTTCTCCTTTTCACTCTTAAATTTTCTTTTTCTTTTTCTTGTCAAAGTGCCTGGAACCTCATGTATGATGTTGAATAGAAGTGATGAGAGTAGACACCATTGCCTTGTCCTAAGCTATTAGAACTAATTAAGGATAGCATAGTTTAGGATATAATATCAATATACAAAAAATCAGTTGTATTCTTACAGATTTGTAATAAATAACCAGAAAATGAAATTGTCAGAAGTAGTGTTATTCACAAAAACATCAAAAAATATTTGGTAAGGCTAGTTCCTTTTCTATTTGTTTTGTCAGAGATTTTGTGGCTCTTCTTGCTTATTTTCCTTTAAGATATTTATAATCAACTGACCTAGTTTCAAGAAGACTTAATTGTATTTTTTTTACTTAATTGAATTTTTATTGGAGTCCTGTAAACTTTTTAAATTAACCTAGGGAAAATTGACACATTTGTGATGAGAATTGCTTTTGTCTAAGAATGTGATAAGACTTTTAATTTGTTCCAGATCTATTTTTCTGGTTTTGAGGAGCATATTTGTTTTTCTCATTGCGATTTTTAAAAATTTTAGCTAATTTTGTATTAAGTAAATATATTCAGTAGAGTGCATTGTGGAAATTGGCATTCATTAATTTATCAAATATTCACTAAATGTCTCTATATATTCCAAACACTATGCTGGTTGCTGGGGAATGAGCTGATACACTAGCATTTCTGACTTTAAGAATCTTAGATAAGGATATTAGTAGTAAACAAGTGACTTTTATTCAATGTAATACATGCTCTCATGGAAGTAATTACAGCACAAATACAAGACATAGAAAGGTGCCTTGGGAAGTGGTAACAATGGAAAAACATCTTTGGATTGTTCATGTATGATAATACAGAGAATGTTACTTGAAATAGTGGCAGATAATAAATTCTGGCTCCCACAATGATGATGATAATGGTAGTGAAGGTAGGAAGTTTCCAGAGATGATCATGTAAAAACTGTGACCAAAATAGTTGACTACATGAAACAAGTTACCTTCTGGGCAGTGGAATTTCAGTGTGAGATTTTCATAGTATGAAACTGTGACCAGTACCCTGTAAAAGAAGGAAAATAGGAACTAATGAAATGTCAGTTGAAATTCCACTGTTTTTGAGAGACTTGAACAGTGATTCTTTTGCCTTTTGCATTTTTCCCCTATAATTCAGTTTTATTGTTTTATTACTAGAGATATCCCTTTCTAGTGAAACCTAGGTTGAATTTGGTGGGAATCTTTAAAAATTTAAATAGAAAAATTTGATTTTAGCTTTTATCAGTGAACAGAGTTTTTAGTTTTAATTACAGGATTATCCTTTTGTTTCAATTTTTATTCTTTGTTTTAACCTTTGTTTTTTCTTGCAGGATGATAATGTCAGATCCCTCCTTTGTAGTTTGATATATGTTAGAAGTTCAATGACTGCTGAGCAAGTTTTGAATGCTGAATGTTTCTTGCTACCGAAGGTGAAATCAGTTCCGAACCCAGAAAAAGAGATTGAATGTAGTCAGTATAAAAAGGAAGAAGAATTAAAGATGGAGAGCTTGGACACATATAAAGAAAAGATAAGAAATGGTGAATCCAACACTTGCTGATATTCTGTTGTTGCAGATGTCCCTTTAAAAACTTTTAGTTTAATAGATCAAAGATCTGGAAATGTTCTGGAACTGATCAGATAGTGTCTTTGGTGTTCACATTGTAAAAAATAAAAGATGTTTGGTCATACCTAAAAATTATTTGTATGTTTGAAATTTTGCTTAATTTGGAGTTACTTAGTTGGGGGAGGATTTTCTGTCTTGTATTTACTGCAGTTGAGTAGACTGATAACTTGAAATAGGGAAGATTATTAGATTGACAGACAAAAGTCATACAGATCTTCAGTATATTGACTGCCTGATAATTAAGGTACTTTCGTTCAATAAATGATGGTTGGCATTTCATTTGTTGTTCTGGAAAAACAGAGGAATTCAAACATTCTCCCTGCATTTAGGAAGCTGTCAGCTATTGAAAATTTCAAATACATAAGCAGATCTGTATAATACAATATGGAATATACAGTGGTAGTGCTGGGCTTTATGGGATTATATAGGAAAAGTACTCACCCTATTGAGTGGTTTCAAGGAAACTTCCTAGAGGAAGTAATACCTTAATTAAATTTACTAACTTTTAAAAAAGTGTCTTTTAACTGATAACAAAAACATAAATTGTACATATTAGTGAAATAACAATTTTTCTGTACTTATATACCTTGGATGGTGTTTAAATAAGGTAAAACATATTTTTCCTCTCAAAAATTTTATATACCTTCATGGTGGAAATGGGTCAAAATCCTTTCTTCTAGCTTTAAAAAGATTTTTTTTTGTTTTAAAGGGAATAAAACCAAGCAAAATAAAACAGAATAAAGCCAATCAAAACAAATCAGTGTAAGTGACACAGGACTTCAAAACACCAGGAAATCAACAATGGTTATCATGCCTCTTGTCTTCAGAATAGCTGCAGATATCTTTAGACATAGTAAAAATCAAACAAAACAAAACAGAATAGAACCAATAAAAACAAAACAATGAATGCAACAAAGGACTTCCAAACAAGATAATAGCAAATCAAAATGGCTGCCATAATATATCTTATCTTTGAAATAGCTGTCTATACTATCAGATATAATAAAATCAAACAAGACAAAACAAAATAAAACCCAACTCAATAAAGCAGTGAGAATGATACAGGACTTCAAAACAAGATAATAGGGAATTAACAATGGCTACCACCTTCAGAAGGAGATCCCCCATAGATGCTGCATTGCGTATTGTTATCCTCTAAATAGATGATCAGACTACAGGCTTTAGGCCTGCAAAGTCAGTGAAACACTAAATGCTATGAGCATTAAATTGTATTTTACCTCAATAGCTATCAACACAGCCTGTGTTTGTCCAGATCAGCTGGTTGCTTCTGGTGGGAGTGGGAGATCTTGGCTCTTCTTGTTTCCCAGCCTGTGCTGGAAGGGGCTGGCATCTTGTTATCCCTGAAGTGGCCTGTGCATGGAACTGGTTTGCAGGGAGGGCTTGCTTTTTAGTGACTTCTTGTTCTCTTCCCTTGCAGCTCACTAATCTAGCTTTTGAGATGTGCATTACGTTACTGTTACCTGTTTGTACCTTTCTGGGAAATAACACGTTTGAACTTGTTGCTCATCTAACTGTAACTTGATACCCATTGATGAACCTTTCCCTATCACCATCCACCCTCCCATACCTCCCCACCCCTTCCTTGCCCCTTGTAGCTACCATTCTACCCTTAGGTTTTATGTGGTTTCTGTTTCCAGATTGTACTGATGAATGAAATCATGCAGTACTTGTTTTTCTGTGTCTGGCTTCAAATAATGATCTCCAGTTCCATCTGTGTTGCTGCAGATAGGATTTCATTTTTGTTTTTAATGACTGGTAGCATTTTGTTGTGTTTACAGTGTGGTGACGTTGTATATGTAATGAGTTTCTTTATTAATCATTTGATGGACATTCAGGCTGTTTCCATTTCTTGGCTATTGTGAATAGTGCTGCATGTAACATGGCAGTTCAGATGTTTCTTCAATATACTGATTTAATTTCATTTGACTGTATATCCAGGAATAGGATTGCTGGCAGTTCTTGTTTTAATATTTTTAGGCAACTCCACAGTGTGTTCCATAAGACTGTACTAATTTACATTACCCCCAGTGTAAGGGTTTCCTTTGAGCACATTATCTTTAATTTGTTTAGTAATAGCCATTCCTACTGGAGTGAGGCGATAATCTCGTTTTCATTTGCATTTACCTAAAGATTAATGATGATGAACATATTTTTATGCATGTGTTGGCATTTGTATGTCATCTTTTGAGAAATATATACATTGCCTAGTTTTCAATCAATTTATTTTTTGCTATTGAGTTTTTGGGGTTCATTATGAATTCTGGATACCAGCCTTGTCAGATAAACTGCAAATATTTTCACCTGTTCTGTAGGTTGTCTTTTTACTCTATTGATTGTTTCCTTTGTTGTACAAAAGGTTTTTAGTTTGATGTACTTCCATTTGTCATTTTTCCTTTTGTTTCCTGTGCTTTTAGGATCTTGTCCCGAAATTCTTTGCCCAGTCCAATATCCTGAAGCGTTTCCCCAGTGTTTTCCTCTGGTAGTTTCACTTACTGCATTTATGTCTTTAAATCTGTTTTGAGTTGATTTTTGCAGTTGGCAAGAGGGGTAATTTCATTATTCTATGTGCAGGTGATCAGTTTCTGAATACCACTTATTACAAAGGGTATTTTTCCTCCAGTGCCTTCTCTTAGCATCTTTGTCAAAAATCAGTTTGCTGTAGATGCATGAGTTTACTTTAGACTCTCTGTTATGTTCCCTTGATCTGTATGTCTATTTTTATGCCAGTATCATGGAGTTTTGATTACTACAGCTTTATTGTGTGTTTTGAAGTCAGGTTATGTGATGCTTCCAGCTTTGTTCCTTTCTTTTATTTTAAAAGAGAAAGAAAAGAAGATTAAAAAAAGAAAATAGAAAAAACAAGAATGAAAGTAGAATAGAGTTCAAAAAAAATTAACATCATAAAATCACTAGTTGATACATTACATATTGTTAACAATAGTTGTTCAAGTTACAGAGTCAAAGCATTAAAAGTGGCTAGACACTCAAACATTGACAGTACAAATTCTTCTATTCAATGATCTAACAAAAACTCAGTAATATGGTCTTCTGTTTAACACAATATGTATACCATTATATCCTTTAGAGTACTTTCCTTACCTTTCACTTTTACAATATCTATTATATCTATTATACTTTTATATCTATTATGCTTTTTGGATACCATTATTCTGTCCATTCTTACTATTTTTTACACTAGGGAGACAATGTGATATTTACTAATGTGAGTCTTGTTTATTTCACTAATGAGAATATTCTCAAGTTGCCTCCATTTACCGATAAAAGGCCTCAAGATCATCTTTTTTATAGCTGAGTAGTATTCCATTGTATAAAAGTACCATGTCTTTTTCATCCACTCTGCAGTTGATGGGCATTTTGGTTGTTTCCAAGATATAGCTATCACAAATTGTGCTGCTATGAACATGGGTACACATATATCACTGTGAGATGACCTTTTCAATTTTTCTGGGAAAATACCCAGGAGAGGGAATAGCTGGATTGAATGGAACTTCCAATCCTAGTTTTTTGAGGAATCTCCATACTGACCATCACAGTGATTGTACCAGTCTTCACTCCCATCAACAGTGGAGAAGTGTTCCTTTTTCCACATAGCCTCGCCAACATTCGTTATCAGTTGTTTTCTTGATGGTAGCCATTCTTTCTGGCTGAGATGAAATCTCAATTCTGTTTTAATTTGCATTTCTCGAATGACCAGTGATGGTGAACATTTCTTCATATATTTATTTGCCATTTGTATCTCTTCATCTGAGAACTGTGTGTTCATTGCTGATGCTCATTCTTGGAATGGGTCTTTGAATTTGGAGGGCTTGATGTTTTTCATTTCTTTATATGTTCTGGATATAAGTCCTTTGAGGGATTGTTGGCTAAAATTCTTTCCCATTCTGTATGTTTTCTTTTCACTCTGTTGGTGATTTTTTTTTGAAGTACAAAAACTTTTTAGTAATATGAGATCCCAGTTGTTGATTCTTTGAAGTATTTCCCGTGTAGTTTGCATTTTATTCATGAATTCTTTCCCTACCCCTATGTCTCCAAGATTTCTACCTACTTTGTCTTCTAGTAGATTTAGTGTTTCTGTTTTAATATTTAGATCCTTGATCCATTTTGATTTTAGTTTAGTGTGATATACATGGTGATATACATGGGTCTATTTTCAGTCTTTGGAAAGCCAATTTTTTCAGCACCATTTATTTCTTTTTTTTTATAATTTTATTTAAAGAGAAACAAAACAAAACAAAATAAAACAGAATAAAGGGTAGCGACAATACAGTATTCCAAAGAAAAAAGGAAAAGTACAACAACAATAAGACCTAAGAAATTATTACTTGACAAATTACATACTGACTTCTTGGAAATAGTTGTTCAAATTACAAAGTTAAAACATGTAAAGTAGACATTCAAACAGTGAGACTGTTAACAGTTCTGCTCCACGATCTGACAAAAACAACAATATGGTCATCCATCTTACCCACTCAAATATATATGCAATTATATCCAAAGGGTAAAATCAAACACAACAAAACAGAGCAAAGCGGATCATAAGAAAGCAATGTAAGACATAAATTTCAAAACTAGACAATTGGAGATATTCACGCTCTATCATATTGACTCTTGTTTTCTTTCAAATAGTTGTCCATATTGTCACATATAGGGAATTCACATGAAACAACCTAGTATGGAATTGATCTGAGCTGGACGAGGAGGGCATTACAGGTCTTCAAGACCAGACATTAGGGAAGCCATGAGTGGCTGTCATAGTGTCTCTCATTCTCCTCAAAACAGCTGTCCATACCTTCATGTGTGTTGAACTTAAGGCAAAGCAAGCTAAGATCACTTTGAACAAAAAGTGATAGTTTTGCTGGACTTCACATCATGACATTATGGAATCAGCACTGGGTATTGTAGTGTCTCTTTTTCTTCAAAGTAGTTGTTTATTTCAACATATGTTATATAGTTGGTTCTAGTAAACTGTTTATAAGCTCTACACATGCATGAGTCTCTACATGTATATCTATCATTTCTGTATTAGCAGGAAAAACAAAACAAAGCAAGATAAAACAATTCCTCGAAAAGCATGAGGCAGAAAAGTCACATAAAACTGCAATACAAGGTGATCTACAATGGTTACCATGGTGTCTCAGCAGTATATAACAACATTAATAAAAACAAAGCATTAGAGACATTATATGACTTCAAAAGCAAGTAATAATCAAACCAGAGTGGGTATCTTAGTGAATCTTGTCATCTTCAGTGTAGTTGCCTATACTCTTAGACTTGATGCTATCCATCACAACAGATTTAAATAACAGCACCATTTATTAAAGAGGGTATCCTTCCAGTGAACATGTTTAGCCCCTTTGTCAAATATCAGGTGGCAGAGTGTCTTT